>CM052653.1:140116370-140191343 GCA_028533165.1 Leontopithecus rosalia
AGAGTTTCGCTCTTGTTACCCAGGCTGGAGTGCAATGGCGCAATCTCGGCTCACCGCAACCTCCGCCTCCTGGGTTCAGGCAATTCTCCTGCCTCAGCCTCCTGAGTAGCTGGGATTACAGGCACGCGCCACCATGCCCAGCTAATTTTTTGTATTTTTAGTAGAGACGGGGTTTCACCATGTTGACCAGGATGGTCTCCATCTCTTGACCTCGTGATCCACCCGCCTCGGCCTCCCAAAGTGCTGGGATTATAGGCGTGAGCCACCGTGCCCGGCCAATTTTCTTTTTCTTTGTTTTAGACATATGTCTCTTTTCTCTTGTGTGGTAGAAAGGCCTTGCTCTGTTAGTATGAGATCAAGGTGACGTGGGTGACAGAATGCTGTCTCCAATTCAGGGGTAGCACCTCCACCTTTCTAGTGCAGGTGCAGCTACCTTACCCTCCTGCTGCTCTTCTTAGTGGCCCTGAGGGATGAGGGACCAGGGTGGGGGCAGGGACCTTGGGTCCGTTTGGGGCCTGTTGGGTAGGTGACTGTGTCATCTGAAAAAGCCCCACAGGAGGCGCTGCTCCTTCCCCATCCTGGTCAGCAGTGAGTGATCTACAGGAGTGCATCTCAACCATGGCCCACAGAGTCACTGGGGTAGTGGCCCAAACTGGCAGGGCCTTGGCACCACATGGACCCACTAGAGCAGCATCTTGGGGCAGGGGGCAGCAGGCAAGCACGGGTAATTTTTTTTTTTTTTTTTGAGACAAAGTCTCGCTCTGTCACCCAGGCTGGAGTGCAGTGGCACAATCTCACCTCACTGCAACTTTCACTTCCCAGGTTCAAGTGATTCTCCTGCCTCAGCCTCCTGAGTAGCTGGTACTACAGACATGTGCCACCATGCCCGGCTAATTTTTGTGCTTTTAGTAGAGACGAGGTTTCACCATGTTGGCCAGGCTTGTCTCCAGTGATCCACCTGACTTGGCCTCCCAAAGTACTGGGATTACAGGCATGAGCCACCGTGCCCAGCCAGCATGTGTAATTTTTTAAAGTTCCCTGGTGATTCTAACATGCAGCTAAAGTGGAGAATCAACCCATCTAAATGGTTTGAGTCCCATAGAGCAGCACTTCTCAAATTATCATGTGGACACGTTCCCTGCCTCAGGGATCTGACACGATCCTGGTGAAATGTAGAATCTCGTTCAGGAGGCCTGGGGCAGAGAGAACCTGCATTTCTAGGTCCCCAGGGACTCCTCAATTGATTTTTTTTTTTTTTTTGAGACAGGGTCTTCATCTCACAGACTGGAGGGCAGTGGTGCAATCTCGGCTCATTGCAACCTCCCCTCTGAGGTTCAAGCGATTCTCCTGCCACAGCCTCCCAAGTAGCTGGGATTACAGGCGCGTGCCTCCACACCCGTCTGATTTTTGTATTTTTAGTAAAGACAGGGTTTCACCATGTTGGCGTGAGTTGCCCACCTCAGCCTCCCAAAGTGTTGGGATTACAGGCGTAAGCCACCGTGCCCAGCCTTCCCCATTGATTCTTACAGGTCCCGGGGACCAGGACGCAATGGGCCCTGGACGAATCCATCCCCACCTCCAGGCTCCTGGCAGGACAGATAACCAGAAAATGTTAAGGTGCTCCGAGAGGTCAAAGTGTGTCCCTCCCCCAGCCCCCCATGACTTTCCCTAAAGGCCTGCATGTGAGCTTGGCCCTGCTCCTTAGGAGGCGTCCTCTCCCTGCTGATGGAAAAGAGAAGGCACAGAACAGTCTTTTCTCCCCCTAGCCTCTTTCCCCATTGGGATCTTAGGAGTCCCTGCCATCCCTGTTCTGTATAACTCAGGGGACACACACAAGGGCCAAGGACCCTGTTGGGACCTCAGCAGCCTTCACTGCTTACATCCAAAGTTAGACCTGCTTCCACTGACCTCTTTTCCTCGATGTCTTTTTGGAATAAATGTGGAATGCTTGACTCACTATGACTGCAGCTGAGTCCCCCCCTCCCCCCGGCTCCCCGCAGGACTCACCCTCTGAGCGTGTCCCTGGAGCCTAAGCTGGATTTGTCCCATCCCACCTTCTCCCAGACTTTGTGGGGTGATAGCCCTGTTTCCCCTCTCCCACTCCCCAAATCCACCAGCCTCACTCAGGGAAGACTGTTCCAGACCTGATTTCCAGCTCTGGCTAAGAAAAGTTGGCTGCCAGAAGGAAAAGTAATGATACTCAAAATTACGTAGGGACGGCTTTCTCATGCTTCAAAAATCACTGGAAGATAATGTGTTTGAAAATGATAACCTTATTATACTTCTGAGTATGCTTCAGAAAATGACCCATATTTTAAGAAGACACAATGTCAGCTGGGCACAGTGGCTCACACCTGTAATCCCAGCACTTTGAAAGACAGGCGGGAGGATCACGAGGTCGGGATTTCAAGACCAGTCTGGTTAACATAGTGAAACCCCATTTCTCCTAAAAAAAAAATAAATAAAACAATTTGCCGAGTATGGTAGTGTGTGCCTGTAGTCACAGCTACTCGGGAGACTGAGGCAGGAGGATCATGTGAACTCGGGAGGCAGAGGTTGCAGTGAGCTGAGATCGTGCCGTTGCACTCAAACCCGGGGAACAGTGCGAGCCTGTCTCTCTCTCTCTCTCTCTCTCTCTCTCTCTCTCTCTCTCTCTCTATATATATATATATATATATATATATATATATATATATATATATATAAACAACAAAACACACAGCATCTACTTCTGGGTGTCGGGGTAATGGTATTTTTAATTTTTTACTTGTGTACTAGGCGTGTCTTTTCACACCCCCTACCTGTTGTGACTTTCGTGACCTCGGCTCATGTTTGTTTAGAATGGTTAATCCTTTCAAAGCCCCTGGATTCGGCTTCGCCCAGCTGGTGTGGAGCCGGGGTCTGTGTGTGCCTGCCCTGCCGCGCAGCCTGCTGTGTGTTTGTGCAGCTCAGTAGTGTCCCGGGAAGGTGTGTGACAGTCTCCACCTCGTTAGCACCGCAGCTGTCAGCTCGCCTGCCGTGCGGGAGGAACGGTTGGAAAGCCTTGACCGGCGTGGATTTGCCAGCTGACGGAGCAGCTGTCAGTGAGATACTGGGCATGGGCTGCAGTGCGGGCACTGCTTTGACAAACGTGTCATTAGACGTTTATTCTTTCGAGTGTGTCTGACACCAGCCAGAGTGGAAAAACCAGTCCTGCCAGCCAACGAGGGCTGCTTTGGAAAGTAGAGAAGTGAGGAAACTTCCAGATAACTCAGGTGAACACTTGGGAGACTGCTGATCGCAGAGGGTGGGTGGAGCTTGAGCAGACATCGCCCAGGCAGTGGCTGGCACCCCAGCTCTCTGTGAGCGGCCATCGCTTTGGTCCTGAAAGCCCAGCCAGAGTCCCACGCCTCTCAAGGACTGCTCATCGCCACACCCAGCATGGACCAAAGGAGAAGAAGGAACATTCCAGAAGGTCTTCAAATCCCAGGTGGTTTTATGGCTACTTCCAGTGTCTTGTATTTTTCTCCTTTGGCTTTTTCTCAGGCCGGCTTTAGCTCAGCGGTTACTTCGGCAATGCTTTCCATGGTGGAAATACAATTTCTTAATATAGGAGCTAAGAGCTTTGCTCAAGTGGGGACTCTTCCTGCCTTCCAGAAATAGAAGTAGGAATTAGAATTAGGAAGTGCCACCAGGGTGGCAACCCAGCCTTCTTGTCAGGCCACAGCAGGGAAGTCTACAAGGGACAGATCCCCACGGATGAGCGGAGCCCACCTCTCTGACCTGTTCCTCCTGTTGGTGTCCTGCCTGACTGTGATGGGCTGTGTTCTCACTGTGGGAGCCACGGGCAGGGGTCAGGCAGGGCCTTGCAGGGTTGGAGATTCCAGCCTGGCCGCAGGAGCAGGCTGGCCCCTCCAGGGAGCACAGCCACGTCTGGTTAGGAATCTTCTAGTGAGTGAGAAGGACAGGGAGGCTGATTGGTGGCCCAGGTGGCAGGCGAGGTGGCTGTGTGCGTCCATCCATGCATGTGGCAGTTAGCACAGCTGTGCTTCATGCCCACAAAGCAGAGCCCAGCTACAGATGCTCTGGGCCTTGATGCGCCTTTGAACATTTGTTTTAACCCGAGGCTTAGATCTCCTAATTACTTGTCGGGAATGTGCTTGCTTACTCCCAGCGACTGGGAGCTGACTCCCTAGCAAACAACGCCAGCCTTTCTGTGGACAGGACTGCTGGAAAGGGGATGCTGTGGGGCTCTCACTGTGCCTGGCTTTACTCATTGAGGCAGATCGGAATCCTATAACCCATTTCTTGGAGTCTCTAAAAGCAGATGTGTGGCCCTCACTGCAGACTCCTTTTTAGGCTGAATAAGCCATCCCACTGTCAGGCCACCAGCAACTCTACACGTTCTGCTTAGATATCACAAGAACTTTTTGACTTTTCAGCCTGTGTGCTAATTATTAGGCCATAGACACCTGGGTCTGGGGGAGAGCTGCCCCTACCTGCTTCCCCACTCTGTCGTGGACGGGTTCTCAGGAGCACTCTCCTTGATCCACCCCATTCTAGGTGGCCTGAGCCTGAAGGTGGTGGCTCACCGGAGCCCCGGTCCTCATCCCCTGCCTGGCCTCTCCCACCCCACACTTGCTCCTGACTTGGCCCCCTTTGTGTGCGGTGTGCAGGGCAGCCCTATCTGGTGGTCTCTGCACTTGCTAGGGAGCAGCCCAGGCTCACTTGGCCTGCATTCAGCCACCAAGAGAGATTTTCTTACCAGCCATCCGCCCTGACCCCCATGAAGAGGTCCGTAGCCTGAGAGCAGGAAGATACTTGTGTGGGTATCCCCAGGCCCTATGCAGAGGGCCAAGGATTTTCACCCCTCCTGGTTCGCTTGAGCCAGACGTTGAAGGAGCCATCACTGGTGATTTTTCTGAAATTCTTTAGTTCTCTGGGAAAGGAACCCTCCCACCCCACCACCCCTAATGCCATATAAGTCAGCTTGAGCTCGTGAACTGCACGCACATTTTGGGGAACTTTGATGAATGAAAATAAGGAGCTACTATTATTCTTTGGAAGTCCCAGTTCTGAGTCCCTTCACTGTCCCGGCCACCCTTGGGTTCGGTTTGTCCAGATTCCACTTAACCATCTTGCTGTTTTTTGGGTGACGTTTGTCATCAAGAAGAAAAGGAACAAATCAAACAGAAACACACATCTCAAGCAATAGAACCCTCCCCGAGGTCATCCCCCTGTGCTGCGCAAAGAAGCACACACAAGTCCGAAGTCATATTTTCAGCTGTAAAGGACTTTTTAGGAGCTCCTTTTGCAGCTCCCTTTGCTCATGCTGCTAGGGTTGTGCCTGGCCACCTCCTGTCATCCCCTGTTCAACATCCAGCACCCAGGGGCTGGGGCGTGTGGCCGAGTGTTGGCTGAAAATTGCCTACCTGGTCATTTCAGGAGAACCAAGAGCAAAAGTAATCTATATGACACTTTGAACTTTTCAGTGACTTAGAGATATTTAAAGGCATAGAAAATGTTGTTCTATTATTTTAAAATGGAACCATGTTATGATGCAAATTTGAGGTTAGAAATTGAATGCAAATGAGCAAGAATGGCTCTCTGAAGTTCCTGTTAGCAGCTCAGTTTGGACTTGACACTGCCATGAAAACTCTGAGAGACAAATGGGTGGTCACAGGTGGCCCACACCTGCAGGGGTTAGAGATGGAACGTTCAGGGTCTCACTCTGCTGGTGGGGTGGGTCGGGGAGGCCAGGGATAGGGCTCCTCCAGTCATTCTGCCCCCACTCCAGATTCCAGGCCCCAATGACTCCGGTGGGCAGTCACCCTAGTCTCTGTGTGAACATCACCAGCATCCCTGGGTTCAAAAATAAGAAGCAGGCAAGGAGCCCCTGCCTGACAGTGGGCTACGAGCACTATTCTGGCACCCGACTCCTCCCTAAGGGTTAAGAAAAAAAGTTGTATGTGGAATTCCATAGATCGCACAGTGGATCGAAAGGATAAGGAGAAAGCCACAGTTCTTCTTGGCCCCCGTCCATCATGCCAATGGTTGATCACTGTTAGCTGAGTGCGTTTTCTTCTTTGTTTTTTTTGTTTTGAGATGGAGTTTCGCTCTTGTCACCCAGGCTGGAGTGCAGCGGTGTGATCTCGGCTCCCTGCAACCTCCGCCTCCCAGGTTCAAGCGATTCTCTTGCCTCAGCCTCCTGAGTAGCTGGGGTTACAGGTGTGTGCCACCACACCAGCAAATTTTTGTATTTTTAGTAGAGATGGGGGTTTGCCATGTTGTCCAGACTGGTCTGGAACTCCTGACCTCAGGCAATTCACCCACTTTGGCCTCCCAAAGTGTTGGGATTCCAGCTGTGAGCCACTGCGCCCGGCCTGCATGTTTTCTTCCTAACCTCTTCTGAAGCACACGCGTGGTTCTCCTTGTGTGTATTTCTGGTTTTACGTGTATATTCAGTTGTACATACTATTGCGCAGCTTTTTTCTCTGTGTATCTCTCAGAGTTCCCTCTCTATGGTACCACATTTGGTGTGACTACAACTACGTTTTGTCAATCTCTTATTAAAGTGTCTTTAGATTCTTTCTACCTTGCGTTTCTAAGAGTTGAACATTACTGTGTATGCCCCAGCAGAATTGCAGGATCACAGAATAAGCACGTTACAACTTATCCAAGGAATGCACACCCCTGGTTAATGAAGGCTGTCAGAAGGGACTATAATATAGGAAGAGCAACAAGGCCCTGCCCCAGTGTCACCTCCAAAGAGTCCTTTTTCCTGTTTCTGGTTTGAGTTCTTTGGGTAATTACCATTTCTCGATGTAAAGATGATGCCTGCACCTCTCTATCGCTCGTTTGTTGAAACAGTGTCTGTTGATTTCCTGCCATGAGAAATGAATATTTCCTCCCATTTTCGACTCATCTATCTGCTGCTCCCTCTGCATTTCATTCTGTTGGGGCTGACTCCTCCCTAGGTTGCATTTGTGACTTTAAATGATATGTTCCCCTTGTGATGACAACTTTCAGAGATCCAGTATCCTGTGAGGCCCTGGAGATGAGCACCACCACCCGCTTCCCTGCTACCTCCATCCGCCTCCTGCCTCCCACCCGGGACTCTTACTTTGAACCCAGTTAAATAAAACTGGAACACATCAGCCTAAGAAATGGGCTCCCATGGGAGACTCTGCGTTCCTAAGGGCATCTTTATCTTGCCCGCTCCTGCAATCTCAACTGGAATCCTCTGCCTTTGGAACTGTCTCTCTTGTCCTTCAATCTGGTTTCATTCTCACTGCTCTGTGAGTGACCTGGTTTTCCTTTTCAGAAGCTTTGAGAATCTTCCCTGTGTGCTTGGTCTTCCAAACTTTTGAATGGAAGGGGTGAGAGCCCCCTTCCATTCCTGCTGCTTGGCACTGGGTGGGCCACGCATGTATCCCTTTCAGGTGTGGGACATTTCTTGTATTTTCTTGGATAATATTTTTCTCTTCTGCTTTTGCTTTTGTTTTGTTTTTCTGGAACTCCTATTGATTAAGATACATGTTGCTTATCTTTTTGCTCACATTTTCCAACTCTTCCTCTTTTTCTTAATGTTTATAAACTGTTGGCCAGGTGCGGTGACTGGCACCGGTAATCCCAGCACTTTGGGAGGCTGAGGCAGGTGGATCAGTTGAGATCTGGAGTTCCAGACCAGCCTGGCCAACATGGCGAAACCCCATCTCTACTAAGAATACAAAAATTACCCAGGCTGCACACCTGTAGTCCCAGCTACTCAGGAGGCTGAGGCATGAGAATTGCTTGAACCTGGGAGGCAGAGGTTGCAGTGAGCCATGATTGTGCCACTGCACTCCAGCCTGGGCAACAGAGCCAGACTAGGTCTCAAAAAAAAAAGATTTGCTTGACTTTATCTTCTAACCTCTCTGTTGAACATTGCATTTTGGAACTCAATCTCAATTTCCAAATCTCTTTCCTGTTCTTGTCTATTTTCATAGTATCGTGTTCCTGTTTTATGTATGCAGTATTTTCTCGAATTTCCCAAAGGATCCTAATTGCCATTTATTTTATTTCATTTTATTTTGTCTTGTCTTGTCTCAGTTAATTTTTATTTACTTATTAAAATGTCAAAATCATGTATTGAAACCAACATTTTACAGTGAATTCCAGAAAATCGTTATATGATTCAAAGCATTATTAGAGAAATTTACAGTCAAAGCTGACTTTGCAGACAAAGAATGTTCATAAATTACATAGAAAGCAACTTCCTGGGATACTAAGGTAGTGAAAATACTGACAGAAAAATATTTTTCATTGGCTCTTCTTTTCGAAGTTCTTTTTGATGGCCTCTGCATTCTCTACATTTCTTCTGAGGCCTGGCTTTCTGTTTGTCTTTATTAATTCAGCATGATTATTTCAACCATTCTTATGCATCGGTTTGTGGAGGACACGGT
This sequence comes from Leontopithecus rosalia, assembly GCA_028533165.1. Classification (NCBI taxonomy): domain Eukaryota; kingdom Metazoa; phylum Chordata; class Mammalia; order Primates; family Cebidae; genus Leontopithecus; species Leontopithecus rosalia. The sequence goes on from CM052653.1 coordinate 140,124,794, forward strand.
TCCAGATGCTGAGGATGCAGGAGTGTGGCCTCTGCTCTTCTCACAGGCCTTCCAAATGTGGCAGGAAAAATAGACAGCAAAAAACAAGAGGACTGAGCAACATAGCTCGCACCTGTAATCCCAGCACTCTGGGAGGCCAAGGCAAGTTATGGCTTGAGCTCAGGAGTTTGAGACCAGCCTGGGCAACCTGGCGAAACCCTGTCTCCAAAAAGCACAGGAGGGAGGGCACATATACATTATGGAATACTATGCAGCCACAAAAAAGGATGAATTCATGTCCTTTGCAGGGACATGGATGAATCTGGAAACCATCATTCTCGGCAAATGACACAAGAACAGAAAACCAAACACTGCATGTTCTCACTCACAAGTGGGTGTTGAACAATGAGAACACAGGGACACGGAGGGGAGCATCACACACTGGGGTCTGTCGGGGTGGGGGGCTAGGGAAGGCATGGCAGGGATGGAAGAATGGGGGAGGGGTAGCATTAGGAGAAATACCTAATGTAGATGAGGGGGTGATGGATGCAGCCACCCACCATGGCATGTGTATACCTGTGTAACAAACCTGCACATTCTGCCCATGTACCTCAGAGCTTAAATATAATTTAAAAGAAAAGAGTTAAAAAAAATTTTGTCAGGCATGGTGGAACACACCTGTGATCCCAGCTACTTGGGGAAGGCTGAGGTGGGAGGATTGCTTAAGCTGAGAGGCAGAGGTTGTGGTGAGCAGGGATCACACTACTGCTCTTCAGCATGGGTGACACAGCCAGAAACTGTAAAAAAAAAAAAAGGAAGAAAGAACAAATTCAGAGAGTGATGCTCGATGAAACGTTAGAGTAGACCATGTACAAAAGAGGCACCATGTTGCCATTTGTATTTGTTATTAGCCAAGACATTGATGTTGAATCTCAAACCTGCTCAGTTGACCAGAAGGAGGCAGCCATGGGAAAGCAGGGAAGAGGAGTGTTTATTGAGCATACTGAAAATAACAGAATGGTATGCCCAGCCCTCCTTCCTGTGCTTAGTCATACACTCCCGGCTGTGTCAGAGCCTGCTATGGTCAGGGCCCTGGGAAGCCAGGAAAATGTCCTCATGATGCTTATAGTCCAGCAGGGGAATCAGTAATCAACATGCACTCTACTATCAGGAGTGATCAGGGCCATGACAGAAATCACAACCAGGTTGCAGGGATGGGGGGGCGACAGGCATGGGGCGCTACTGTGGCTCAGAAATCAGGGAAGGTGCCTGGGGGCAGGTGGCATTTATGCAGAATGAAGTGAATGGAGTCAGGAGGTCAGCCCTGTAAAGGAGCTGGGGAAGTGGTACTCCTGGCAAGGCATCAGTGAGTGCAAAGGCTGGGCAGCGGGAATGAGCTCAGTAGGTTTGAGTGACCGCACGATGGCCTGTGCAGTTGGGGCAGTGAGAGAAGCACCAGATGCGGCTGGAGAGGTGAGCTTTCACAGCAGGAGTGTAGATTTTGTTCCAGAGCTGATGGAATCATCTGAGGAGCAGCATGATCTTATTTAGGAAACAAGAAGGTATTGCCAGAGCCCTGGAGAGAAGGCACGAGGCGTAGCCCTGGATGGTGGGGTAGGAGTGGGAAGAAGAGAATGCACTGGGAATAGGTTTCAAAAGAAAGCTATTGGGACTTTTACGGGTATTTTCATGCAAGTCACAAACCTCCCTGTCACTTGTTGGCTTAAAAGAACAATGAATTATCATTTCCCAGGTTTCTGTGGGTCAGGAATCTAGGCAGGGCTCAGCTGGTGGTGGTTCTTGCTTCACTCCTATGTCTGTCCCCTCCATGCTCCTTGATGTGACTTAATTCTCTTCCACACACTTTCTCATCCACCCCACATCTAGTGCAAGCTTCTTTACAGCCCACGGTCGAAGTCTCAGAGTTCAGTAACAGAAACTCCTAGGCCTCCTAAGACATGGGCTCAGACCTGGCACATATCACTTCTGCCACCACCTTTGGGTCAGAACGAGTCAAAGCCCAGTCCAGATTTAGTCCAGGTCAGGAAATAGACTCCACCTCTTGGTGAGAGGAGCAGGCTTTGATATGGGCTAGATGAGTGAGGAGTAAAAGAAGGAGGGATCAAAAATATACCCATCACTCAGATTTTACCAACATTAATCTTTTGACATTTCATTTTTGCTTCAAAAATGTAAGAAGTCAAACCTGACAGATACAGCCAGAACCCCTTTGAATCTCTCCCTGATCACTGCTCTCCTTCAGCTCCAGGAGTAGCCATGATTCTGAAGTTAATATGAACCCTTTATGGCTGTGTGTGTGTGTGTGTGTGTGTGTGTTCATAAATATATGATATTGTTTCTGCCTTGCCACATGGGTCTCCTCTGGGCTACCACCTGTTGTGCAAGGGTTGGCATGAACTCCACAATGTCATCCATTGATGTTAGAGAATAGGCCTCATTAAGAGAAAGAAAATCACAACTCCTGAATCTGCAGGATGGCATGGCATATATGGAAGGAAGGTATGCCAGGTCATCTACTAGACAGGGCTGGACGGAGCTGGTTCTACTCCAGCCAAGGGTCCAGCCTGGGTCTCCTCTCTCAGAAGCCCAGCCTGTCAATAGCATGAGAGCTGTGGGTGCCGGCTGCTTATATGGGACAACTCAGGTTCTGTGGGATGCTCAGTCCTCAATGATGAAGCCGTAGACCCGTGGAAAACTGAGCTTGGGCGCTATCACTTCATCTGGGAGAAGGGGGCATCTCTCAGATGGCTCATTGTCCAGCTGTGGTGGGGATGGGGCAACCAGAGTCCTGTTTTGTCAATTCTGCTCCTGTCGTAACAGTTTCCAGACTAAAATGTTGAATTAAATATTTTCACTGTGCCAATCCTTTTGCAGCTTGCTTTTTCAACCAACATTAAGTTTGATAATGTAAGTATGTACAATATTTTCTAAGAAGCGGGGTACGTTACTTTGCCTATAAAACCATATAGGCATGGTGCTTTTTGATGGGTAGATGTCTTACTATTGATTATCTGTCTTTAAAGGTTATAGGTTTAGTTAAATGTTCTGTTTATTGTTGAGTTAATTTATGATATAAATTTTTTGGATAGTTACCATTTAATCTAAATTTTTGAATGTTTTAACATGAAGTTCATAGTGGTTCAGGATTTTACAATATATTTTTAAACTATCTTACTCATTTTAACATATACTTTACAATTTAGAAGTACAACAGGAAATACAACAAAAAGTATCCATTCCTGCCTCCCACCCAACCTCAGTCTTTCAACTGCCTTCTCTTCCAAAGAATCAGGGCTAAGACTTAGTTCCCCTTTGGCCTCAGAAACCAGTTGTTAGCCATGGACTCAAAATGGCATTCCCCCCCTTTTCATAAGACTTCAGCTGTGTGGATCTTTAAAATGTTATATTTTTACCTTAGATTTCCTTTTTTAAAATTTGTATTTATTTACTTACTTAGAGACAGGGTCTCACTCTGTCACCCAAGCAAGAGTACAGTGGCAATGTCTCGGCTCACTACAGCCTGGACAGCCTGAGATTAAACAATCCTCCTACTGCATCCTTTTAAGTAGGTGGGACTACAGGTGCACACCACCATGCCCGGCTATTTTTTTTTTAAGAGATGGGGTTTCACCATGTTGCCCAGGCTGGTCTTAAACTCCTGAGATCAAGTGATCCACTCGCCTTTGCCTCCCAAAGTGCCAGGTTTACAGGTGCGAGCCACCACAGCTGGCCACTTTTTAAAATTTTTTATTGCAGAAAGCTTTGAACACAGTACAAAAGTAGAGAGAATATTAAAATGGACCTCCTTTGTACCCATTACCCAATTTCAGTGATTATCACACACAGCCAACCTTTTGTTTTTTTACCCTCTTGTTTTTAGTTGACATGTAATAATTGTGCTTATTTATGAAATACAGAGTGCTATTTGGATACATGTATACAATGTGTAATAATCAAATCGGGATAATTAGCATATCCATCATCTCAAACATTTATCATTTCTTTGCGTTGGGAACGGCAAGAGCTACTCTTCTAGCTTTTTGAAAATAGACCACAAATTATTGTTAACTCCATTCCCCCTTCAGTGCTCTGGTACACTTGAACTTATTCCTCCCATGCAGGTAACCCACCTGCCCCCATCCTCCCTCCTTCCCTGACATGGCCCATCTCCGTCCATGTAAATCCTCTTCTCTCTCTTTCCAGATGCTTTAGAACCCAATTTCATACTTATAGCTTAAGAAGTCTAAAAAAGAAAAAACAAAATACATTTAACACGCATTTTAAAATGTATGTTTAATCTATGTTGACGTATGCCCACAATAGCATGCAATTGACAGGCTAGGCTTCTGAGAGAGGAGACCCATGCGGGACCCTTGGCTGGACAGCTCCTGGTGTGGTGGCTCGTGCTTGTAACCCCAGAACTTTGGGTCACTGAGGTGGGCAGATCACCTGAGGTCAGGAGTTTGAGACCAACCTGGCCAACATGGTGAAACCCTGTCTCTACTAAAAATACAAAAAATTAGCCCGGCATGGTGGTGGACGCCTATAATCCCAGCTACTTGGGAGGCTGAGGCAGGAAAATCGCTTGAACCCAGGAGGTGGAGGTTGCAGTGAGCCCAGATCGCACCAGTGCGCTCCAGCCTGGGCGACAAGAGTGAAACTCCATTTCAAATAAATAAATGAAAATAAATAGCAAGAATAAATTTACAAAGTCAAAATATTAAACAGCCGGTCAATGTTCAAATGTCCTGGATTGTCTCTTAATTTGGTTTGTCATTGGTTTGTTTGAGTCAGGTTTGTTGAGTCCATGCCCCTGCATGCTACTGGGACAGCACAGTTCCTAAGTGTCCTAATTACTATTTTTCTCCCTCAATTTCTTTTTCCTTGCAGTTTCATTGTTGATAAAACCACACTGTTTGTCCTTTGCAGTTCTCCACAGTCTGGGTTTTGACAATGGCATCCCTACATGTGGCCTGACACATTCCTATCTTCCCTATGTTTTTGTAGATCCAGAGGTTCAATTAGATTTGGTAAGATGTTTTGGCAAAAATGCCCAATAGATGGTACGTATTTCTCCTGCCTCACCTAGCCACAGAATGTCTAACTGTCTCTCTCTGTTGCTCAGTGTTTCAGTGATTTCTGATGGTGTCAGCACAATCATTCATTATAAAGGTTCTAATGGTTTTTTGACTTTGGCACACAGTTTTATCAGTCATCGATGGTTGCGTAGATCAATTATTTAATTCAAAGTTACAAAGTGGTGTTATTTTAAGCCTGTCTTTCCTTCTACATTTATTAGCTGAAATGCATCTCTAAAGAAGAAATTTCTTCCATCAACTCTGTGGTACCTTGAGTTACAGTTTGTAAAGCAAAGTCAGGACAAACGTTTGGGTTTATTTTCTTAGTTTTCTCATTCATTCTCCTGAAAATAAGTCAATTTCCTAGCACCTCTTGAAGGCGGCCCATGAAAGTGGGTTTTTTCTTTGGTATCATTATGAACTCATGAATTTTAACGTATTTGATTCTTGATGCTAAAGCTGTTCCTCTTTTGCCAGGAGGCCCCCTGAGTAGGTTCCTCTATTTTTTGCATGACTGCAGGAGTCTTTGATAACTTCCTTGCTTTCTGATGTGACAAGACGTCCAAGGCCAGGTTGTCCATATCCTGCCCTGATGCACGATACACTTTCTCCAAGAACCCCTGTGTCCTTCAGTGATGATGTCATGATTTTAAATTCTCGAATGTAGTTCTGTGTCCTTGTTCCACATATCACTTGTGTGTTCTCACGTGTCCTGCTCTCTCTCTCTCACTTATTTGTTGTCAATCTTTCTGTAAGTTTATTTCACTAGTCCTTTCTTCTTCTTTTTTCTAAATTTACTCCTCCTTTTTTTCAGCTTCTTGACTAGTATCCTGTCACTTCTGAGGACATATTTTCGCAACTTGAGAATTACTCTTTTTTAAGTATACGCTTCTGAAATTCTCGTTAGACACATTTTGAAAAACTTCAGAAAATTTCTTCAGTGTCTGTCACTCTTTTGTCTCTGCTCCCGGACTCCTTGTCTTTTGGTGCTACACAATTCTCATTTTAATTTCCAAAAGTTTTAGTTGATTCTTGTTCGTGGATGCTGTGTCCTCCTGTTTCTTTCCAAGACATCAATAATATTTATTCTGAGTTCATTCTTGCTTTACTAACATTAATTCTGCATAAAGAAGGGCCCCGGAGGTGCTGGAAAGCTGGGAGGCAGAGATTCTGCTTAGGGAAGCTCCCGTGCTAACTCGGTCTTTTCCTCCAGGATAAGGATAAACAGTTGCTGATACCAAGTTGTCTTGTGAACCAGGAGAACCTAAAGCTCCCTTATCTCAGTGATTTGTGTAGGTTTGTGTGATTTGTGTAGGTTTCCCCCGAGCAGTAATATAAGGATACAGCAAGATGCTCTCTGACCTGGCTAGACCCTGCCTTGCACAGACATTGTCACCATTAGCTGCTCACTTCCTCCTGGAGACTCTGAGGCCCAAGGGGGACAGTGGGAAATACGACATAGCTTCTGCCCTAGGTGGTCAGCCTGCTTCCAATGACATTGTGCCCTTGGTTACATAAATAGGGAACATAATACTAGCTTATTTTCTGTGTAGGTGTGTGTCTGTGTGTTTGTGTATATGTCTCTTGGTGTGTGTGGGTCTATATGTGTGTGTGTCTTTGTGCATGTGTGTCTCTGTGTATGTGTGTGTGTGTCTGTGTCTGTGTGTCTGTATGTGTTCTGTGTCTTTGTGCACCTTTTTGTGCCTGTGTCTGTGTATCTGTGTGTGTGTGCCTGTGTGTTTTTGTGTCTGTATGTGTATCTGAGTGTGCCTGTGTATCTGTGTGTGTGTCTGTGCACACATGTGAGAGTGTGTGTGTGTGTGTGTGTGTGTGTGTGTGTGTATGGAAGGTGAAGGTGTGATGTCTCTTCCTGCCGATCTATGGCTTGCTTGGGCTTGGTTAGTGGAATTTGGTGCTTCTCTTCATGGTGCTGCTCTTCCTGAAATGTTTGCAGGTGCCTGGTGGATGCTGACTCTTCTGTTTGGGATTCCCTTTAGCTGTCTGTGAACACAGCCTTTGTCACAATAGGCTTTGAAGAAGAGGGCCAGGGACTGCAGCAGGCTGCCTTGGGGACATCCCTAGTGGGCCTTCCGGGTAGGGGGCCCCATGTGTCTCCTGGAAGTTGCGCACCACACTTCCTCTTCAGCCCACATTGAGGGTAGACCCATCGGTCCCAGGCTACCTGGCACAAGCTGGAGATGGGCCAGATCACAGGAGTCTGCCTACTGTGGCTCCCCACTCTTTCCAGTTGCCCTGCTGGTCACCTGGGGGCCCTCTTGTTTTCTATGCTCCCTGGCATCTCCGGAGCACTCCCAAGCCTTCTCCACCTCATGCACAATGGATTCCAACCTTCTTAGGTCACTTCTTCTCCCATGCTAATAAGGCTTGTTGATATTTTTGATAATTTCTAAGGATTTGGAGCAGAAGGTGGTAGATACAGCCAGCCTCAGGCTGCTGTCTTGATCTCATCTTCCAGAGTCTCCTAGGCATCTCCTAAGTGTGTGCTTGCAGGAAATACTGATGGAGAGTGTCAAGAGCCTGGGCTTTGCAGTCAGAAGGAACCAGGTTCAAATCCTGATGCTTCCGCAGCTAGTCCTATCTGTAACGGGGCATGGTTAGAATCTGTTTCTGGAATGTTTAGCACCATGCCAAGTGTACATGCTAGATGGACCCTCAAAAAATGGCCTTTTTTTTCCTCTTTCTCCATCGGGCAAATTGTGTAGCCTCAGCTGGACTCCATTTCTATTAGTGAAAATGATGATAATGTTACAATAATTAAAAAAAGAAAGTAGGGTCCTTACAAAATGGGAAGTCTGGTGTTATTGGCTCTAAGCTAGAAGTTATGGAAGCCATGAATTTAAAATGTGGCCAGTCTTCATCTTCAAATATGTGTACAGCTGAAACGTGATGACCCTCAAATCTAATCATCAAAATTAAAGCTTTTAAATTAACATTTTAAATAAAAATATTTGAATTAAAGTTCAAATCTTTCCTTGCCTCATCTTCAGAATGCCTTTTTTTCTTTTTTTTCCAAATTCCAAAACCTGTATGTCTCACTGAAGAAAAGTGGTAAAGAAGGAAGCTCTAAAATTCACGGAGTAAACAGGGCTGGCGGTGTGGGGCCCAGAGTCCCCCGCTGGTTCTGTGGGTAGCGGTCCTGGGAAGTCATGGGGGCTCTCTGCTCATAGGGGGCAGGTGGGACATGCTCTCAACCAGAGACAGCCTCCGGGTCCATGCTGGACTATGACTCCCAGGTTTCCCCTTCCGCCTGTGCTTACCAATCGACCTGTAGTGCTGGCCATCCCTTTTCAACCAGTGTGGAAGGTGCTTTTTCCCGGGTTTTCCTGGAATAACTCCGAAGTGACTTAATGAAAATATGCATAAACTGTCTTGGTATGTTCCAAATTGGGATCTTATATGAGGACTTCTGGGCCTAAGGCAACAGTCTATGTGAAGTGAATTATTTCCCCTTCTTCTAATTGGGATAAGATGACCTGCCTTTCCTTCAAGTAAAATTTTAATCTTTCTGTTTTGCTTCAAGGGGATGTAAAAGCTTGCTGAGTCGATGTTTCCTGCCCTTTTTACTAAAAATGAATTGAGTGATTTAGAGTGAGAGTTCTGCCCTCTCCCTTGGTCAAGTCACTGAATCTCTGGGGATTTCTTTCTTTATCTGTAAGTGGAGATAATGCAAGTGCCTGATGGGGTTAAATAAATTAATCTAAGTGTTTGCTTTGAATATTGGCTCACTGCCTTTACAAAATAATGTTTCTATTCTCTCTCTCCTCCCCGCCCAATTTCCACAAAACAATAAATTTCTCTTTGTTGTTATTGCCATCGTGATTTCTAAAAATTTAAATAAACAAGCAGTAGCTTTAGGAAGTAACAAGATAAGCTATCAGAAACTTATTTTACCGAATAGAATCTTAGACAATGTCCCTTTTTGCTTGGTTCTTTCTTTTGGTTTTCTTAGCTAAAAATAAGTTTAGTTCCTTCTCCAGTTCTTGGCCTTTTCGTGATCATTTGTTTGCAAGTGATTGTATCTTTTAAATGTTCAGCCTCCAGCCATTCACAGTGAGCACCTTGAACACAGGTCAGAGAAGAATCGTGAAGGGGGAGCTGTTAGTGAGGTTTGGGTCATGGAATCATGGAGCATCTTGCTTTAATATCAGGATATTGCTCATGAAAAATGGAGACCTATCGTTGTCCAGCCAGAGTTTGTACTAAATGGAAGAAGTTTGCACCGTACACAAGTGGGTTTCTCCATTCAGGAAAAGAGCTGTGAATGGGACACCCACAGCCCAGCATTGATCCAACGCAGCCATGCACCAGAAACCCAGCTGCAGAGCAGTGCGGCGCCCAGGGAAGGTTCACTCTCGCTGCAGACTGAGAATCTTCTCAGAGTTTGTGTCTTAGGTCAAAGGGGCGGGGTAGGCAGGCGTTCACTTCTGTTAAGCATGATCTTTTACAAGGATGGGTTTGTGGCATTTGCTTTGAGCTTTCAGAGGCGACACTATCACCACACACTGGGTTCACCTCAATCCTCACGTGATATACACCAGCTTCCAATTCTAGCAGCTACGGAGGACTCCTGATCCTGGCTTTTTTGCTTCTATTTTTTGTGCTTGCTTTTGGATTTGGAAGGCAGATGGCAGTCCCAGTATTGAGATAAATCAGCTGGAGTCAATTTCTGTTGTTTGAACTTGAGGGTGTATATCTCAGCCTGAAGACACGCAGAGGAAAAGGAAGAAAACATGACCTCATATTTTTCCCTTGCCAGTACTTTAAAACTTCAGTTGTTTGAAAATGTCATACAGTCATATGGTTCAAAATATGTCAATCTACCATTCTGAGATCCTTACATCCTTCCAGTATATTTCGATACATAAACAAGCAAAACAAAGATAGAGTGACTTTTTCCCCTCTTTTACATAAAATGTAACTGATCGCAGATGCTGTTCTGTACCTTGCCTGTTTCTCTCACACATTAAAGATGTCCTTGGCGTTCTTGTGGACAACTGCATAGTATTCTGTGGCGTGGCTGAAACTCAGTTATATAGGCAGTCTCCTTTCATGGGCATTTGGTTGATTCCTAATATGTGCCCTAACAAATAATGTCTTTTCCCACGTATAGAAGCATATCTGTACAATACATTCTCAAACTGATTGGTCAAAGGACATGGGCTTCCAAAAATCGGACACATGTTGCTAGATAGCCCTTCAGGAGACTTTTTCCTGTTTATGCCCCATCCCTGAAAACATGTGTGCTTCTCTCTTTCCCAGGGGCTGACAAGCATTTATTACCAAATGTTTGCTTTTTCCTGGTCTGTTATGTGAAAAATGGTGTCCCAGTCTAGTTTGAATATGTACTTCTCTGATGATGTGTATAGCTAAGCATGTTTTAGCATGTGTAAGAGGTAGTTAATTTGCTTTTTAAATAACTATTTCTTCTTTTTTTTTTTGAGACCGAGTCTCGCTCTCTCACTCAGGCTGGAGTGCAATGGCACGACCTCAGCTCACTGCAACCTCCACCTCCCAAGTTCAAATGATTCTCCTGCTTCAGCCTCCTGAGTAGCTAAGATTGCAGGCATCCATGACCACACCTGGCTAATTTTTGTAGTTTTAGAAGAAATGGGGTTTCACCGTGTTGGTCGAATTCCTGACCTCAGGTGATCCACCTCCCTCAGCTTCCCAAAGTGCTGGTATTACAGGCATGAGCCACTGTGCTGGCCTTTATATTCTTTATTATTCAATTTTTGAGAAACTCTGACTTTCCTTATCAATTTCTCGGCACTATTAGTGTTGGCATCGTATCTGGTGGTTGTTAACCCATAATTAGATGCCCTGTCAAGATCTATCTAAGAACAGAGAAAACTGAAATGAAAACTTTGAATATTCGAAGGTGCTATAGAGGAAATGCTCTACCTTTTTATCTTACGTATTAAGTGAATATGTTAAATATAAAATATCCAGGAAAAATAATGATAAATATATCAAGCCTACCTGAAGAAAACTTTAAACTCTGGATAGAAGGGATATTTGAGTAAAAAAATAACATTTCATCTTCTTGTGTAGGAAGACTTAATATTGTAAATCTATCAATTCTCCACAAATCGATCCTATCATGTAATGCATTCTCAATTAAAATACAAATAGGATTGCCATGTGGAGCATGAAAAAAGTATAATACATTGTACCCAGAGAAATCAACCTATAAAAATAGCCAGGAGAGTTCAAGTGGGGAGGGGATGGGGTGAGAGGAGGAAAGGGGATGGGTTGCAGAGTACGTATGCTAAAATTTATTCCAATGCCACAGTAATGCCTGGGGTTGGAGACTAAAGACGAAATGTGCAGAGAAAGCAGTGGAACAGAGTGGCAATGGGAAAATAATAGGCCAAAATGCACATCGCTTTAGCCTTGCTAGTTGGAATTGAAATGAGTCCGGGAGAGGTTTACTTGGGAATAGCATAGGGGTAGCACATTGCTTTCTCAGTCCCACTCCAAAATCAGTTTCAGATGAACTAAATATTTAAGCATAGAAATCAACACCACTAAAAATCTAGGAAAAGGATGAAACTAAACAGTTGTGGAGTGAAGAAGGACATTTTTCTAAGCACAGCGCAAAACTTAGGCATCATACGTTTAGGAGACATCGAATGAATATTTAACTACCTATCAATTAAAACTGTTCTGTAGCACAGTCCTTAAGTGCCAATCAACAAATAGGTAGAAAACTATTTTCGGCATAGACTCCAAAGAGCTATTTTCCTTCCTTTGCAAAAAGCATTAGCAAGTCAATGAGGAAAAGAACATTCCAATTTTCAAATCAAACAGAAAAACAGGATTAGGCAGTTTACTTTAGTTCCTACAAAAAAAATAGAAATAATTGATAAACATAGAAAATACACTGTGCCTATTCCTGTGGAAAGAAATGCAAATGAAAACCAATTATGAGATATGTTATTCTGCTTTACAAGTTGGAAAAATCAGAAAATTTGATATTATTTAACTTAGTAAGACTGTCGTTTTTGTTCTACTTTATATATTTTTTTATTCTCAATATTTTAACTCAATATTGAGAGAGTTAATAATTGAGCCTATCTTGAAAATAACTTGTTGAGTGGAAATTGGCAACATTTATAAAAATTCGGACTGAGTATATCCTCTGCTCCTTCCACCGCTGGAGATTCTATAGTTCTTACTCAGGCAACAATGCATAGCATTTTTCAGGATGTTTGTGGCAGCCTTGCAGAGACTAAGAAGGAACTGGAAATGGCCTAAATGTTCAACTATAAGGACGGGAAGCTACCATGAATAAGAATGTGCTAGATCTCCGTGTACCTATGCAGAAGAACTTGGAAGCGGGAAAAGCAAGATGCAGAAGGTATCATATACTCCATTTGTTAAAAAAGAAGAGGAGGAGAAATGAATATTTATGTGAAATCTGGGGAGACGTGAGCTGTCCCATGACCTTTGTCCACACAGTGACGTGTTCAAAGGAAACTCTCGCCTGGAATCTTAAAATCAATAAGCAGCTGAAGTCTCAAAGACAGTTGCTTGACGAGGCATCCACAGAGAATTCCATTGAAAGCACACAGACAAGCTCCTACACTCCTTTGCCCAGCTCTTCCCCACAAGCTCAAAATACAGTCTCAGTTGTCAGTCTTAAATTTCATTTACTCAAAAAAGGCCCCAGGTCCTTCCCCCAAAGCCAGTTTTGTTATGTGTGTGTGTTTCTGTCTGTGAGTCTGTCTTTCTCCACGACTGCCCCTTCCAATGCGGACATCTTGGCCCCTTGGCATCCCTTCCTTGCCTGCCCTGCACCTGCACCAGGAAGGTCCGCTTGCACTTGCCTTATGGTAAAGGAGGAGGCAGAGGCAGGGAGATGGGACACCTCCTTGTGGGTTTTGTCTCCACCATTCAAATGTGACTTACGAATGCATGGAGGTATGTAAAGGATGTAATTTTGCTAGGTATTGGTAAATTTCCCTCCCTATGAGTTGTACCATCTTCCACTCTCTCTAGCATTTAAAGAGCATGTCTGTTGCATCATAGAAACCCTTTGTCTAAGTTGCAAATATTTTTTCCAAGTCCCCATTTGTCCTTTTACCTTGTTTCTGTGTTTTGAGATGTAGAGTTGGGGTTTTCATCCTTATGTGTTTAGATTTTATGTTTGACCATAAAACAAGCCTCCATAAATTTAAAAGGATGGAAATAATACAAAATATATTCTGTGACCACAATGGAAAGAAATTAGAAATCAGTAACAAAAATTTGGGAAATTAACAAGTAAGTAGAAATTAAACAACACACTATTAAATAACCAATGGGTTGAACAAATCAGAAAAGAAATCAGAATTATTTAATACTTAGAATTATTAAAACAAAAACACAACATGCTAAAACTTAAGGGATACAGCTAAAGCAGTGATTACAGTAAAATGTATAGTGGCAGCTACCTATATTGAAAAGAAGGAAGATCGCAGATGAAGAACCTAAACATAGACCTTAAGAAACTAGAAAAAGAGTAGACTAAACCAAAAGCAAGTAGAAGGAAGGAAATAACAAAGTTTCAAGCATAAATAAATAAAATAGAGAATACAAAAGCAGTAAGGAAAATCAGTGAAATCAAAAGTTGCTTCTTTGAAAAACACCCAACAGTTTTTGTTGACAAACCTTCAGTTAGAATGACCTTAAAAATAAAAAGGAGAAGGCTCAACTTACCAAGATCAGGAATGAAAGAGGAACATCACTGCCAACCTTATAGAAATAAAAAAAGGCTATAGGAGAATACTGTGAACAAATTGCACCAACAAATTCAATAACGTAGATGAAATGGATAAAGCCCCGGAAAGACATAAATTATCTAAACTGACTCAAGGAGAAATAGAAAATCTGAATAGACTTACAACAAGTAGAGATAATTAGTAATAAATAAATAAATAAATAAATAAATCCCCACAAAGAAAAGCCAGGCCCAGGCCAGGTGCAGTGGCTCACGCCTGTAATCCCAACACTTTGGGAGACCAAGGTGGGTGGGTCACGAGGTGAGGAGATCGAGATCTTCCTGGCTAACATGGTGAAGTACAAAACATTAGCCAGGCATGTTGGCACGTGCCTGTAGTCCCAGCTACTCGGGAGGCTGAAGCAGGAGAATCACTTGAACTGGAGGCGGAGGTTGCAGTGAGCCAAGATTGTACCTCTGCACTCCAGCCTGGGTAACAGAGCAAGACTCCCTCTAAAAAAAAAAAAAAAAAAAAGGAAAGAAAAGAAAAGCCAGGCCCAGATAGTTTCACTGGTGAATTCTACCAAACATTTAAAGAAGAGTTAGCATCAACTTCACAAACTCTTCCAAAATTTAAAATAGGGAAGAACACGTCCCAATTCAGTCTATGAAACCAGTATTAGCCTAAAGCCAAAACCAGAGAAAGATATGACAGGAAGACTACAGACCAATATCTCTTTCAAATATAGATGTAAAATCTCAACAAGATACTAGCAAACCAAATTCAGTAACACATAAAAATGATTATACACTATGACCAAGTGGAATTTATCTTAGGATTCCAAGCTTGGTTTAATATCAATCAGTATAATAATCCATATTAATAGAATGAAGGAGAAAAAAACATGTGACCATCTCAACAGACACGGAAAAACATTTGACAGTATTCACCACGCTTTGATGAAAAAACACTAAATAAACTAGTAATAGAAGGAAACTTCCGCAATCTGATAACCTGCATCTGTTAAAAAAAAAACCGTAACTAACGTCATACTTAATAGTGAAAGACTGACTGCTTTCTCCCTAACATTAAACAAAACAAGGATGTCTACTCTCACTACTTCTATTCAGTATTACACTGGAGGTTCTAGCCAGGGCAAAGGCAAGAAAAAGAAATGAAAGTCTTCCATATTGGAAAGGTCGAACTATATTTTCAGATGACATCATGCTGTATGTAGAACAGTCTAAGCAGTACACAAAAAACAATTAGAACTAATCAGTTCAGCAAATCTGCAGGAAGCAAGATCAAAATGTAACAATTGTGGTTATATGAACTATCATTTAACACTCTGAAAATTTAATTAAGAAAACAATTACATTTACAATAGCATCAAAAAGAATAAAACATTTGGGAACAAATGTAACAAAAGAAGTGCAAGATTTATACACCAAAAACTGCAAAAACATTGTTGAAAGAAGTTAAAGAGAACCTAAATAAATGAAAAAACATCCTGTATTCATAGACTGGAAGACTTAATAATGGTAAGATGGCAATACTCCCCAAGCTGGCTTATGCATTCAGTGCAGTCTCTATCAAAATCCTAGCTGAAATTCTTACAAAAATTACAAGATGATTCTACTATTCAAATAAAATGCAAGAGAACCACAAAAGTCAAACAATCTTGGAAGATCAAAGTTGGAAGACTCCCTTTAATTGCAAAATGTATTACGAAACTATAGCAATCAAGGCACTATGGTATGGGCATAAGAATAGACATATAGATCGATGGAATAGAATTCAGAATTCAGAAATCAGCTAATACATTATGGTCAGATGATTTTTGGCAAGAACGAAAAGGGAATTATATGGGAAAAAATAATCTTTTCAACAAAAGATGCTGGGACAACTAGATATTTTCATGCAAAATAATGAATTGGATATCTACTTATACAATATACAACAATTAATACAAAATTGATCATAGACTTACATGTAAGGGCTAAACCTATAAAACTCTTAAAAGAAAACAGGATTAAATCTTTATGACCTTGGATTCTGCAATAGTTTCTCAGATACTGTACCAAAAACACAAGCGACAAAAGGAAAAATAGGTAAATTGGACTTCATTTATAAAATATTTTTGTTCTTCAATGGATATAAAGAAAGTGAAAAGACACCCTCTGAAATAGGAGAAAATATTTCCAAATTATTTATCTTATAAAGGACTTGTATCTGACTAGATAAAGAACACTCAGGCCGGGCGCAGTGGCTCAGGCCTGTAATCTCTGCACTTTGAGAGGTTGAGGAGGGCAGACCACAAGGTCAAGAGTTCGAGATCAGCCTGACCAACATGGTGAAACCCCGTCTCTACTAAAAATACAAAAATTAGCCAGGCATGGTGGCACATGCCTATAATCCTAGCTACTCAGGAGGCTGAGGCAGGGGAATCACTTGAACTCAGGACACAGAGGTGGCAGTGAGCTGAGATTGTGCCACTGCCCTCCAGCCTGGGTGACAAAGTGAGACTCCATCACACACACACACAAAAAACTAACAATTCAGCAACGAAAAGACAACCCAATTTAAAAGTCAGCAAAGGGTCTAAATAGACATTTATCCAAAGAAGATTGAAAATGGCCAATCAGCGAATGAAAAGATTCTGAACATCATTAATCATTGTGGAAATGTGAAGCAAAACCGCAATGAGATACCACTTCACACCCAACATAACAGCTAACAGGAAGACGGATGGAAAATGGCAAGTGGTAGCAAGCTATGGAGAAATTGGAGCCCTCGTATATTGAAGGTAGGACTGGAACATGCTGCGGGCAGTTTTGAAAATAGTTTGGCAGTTTCTCAACATTTTAAATGTGCAATTACCATATGGGCCAGCAATTCCACTCCTACCTATATACACAAGAGAGCTGAGGGCAGATAGTCACAGAAAAACTTGCACACAAATGGTCACAGTAGCATTATCCCTAATAGCGAAAAAATGAGAAAACCCAAACACGCGTCAGCTGATGAATGAATGAACAAATTGATCTATTCATGCAGTGGAATATCATGCAGCAATAGCGAGGAGATAATCGCATTACTAGCAGGTAAGAATTAATACTTATTAAGAGTAAATGCTAATATATGCTACAAATGAGTACATCTTGAAAACATGCTGAGTGAAAGAATTAAGTCACAAAAACCATATTGTATCATTCCACTTATATGACATGTTCAGAGAAGGCCAACTGTAGGGATGAAAAGTACATTAGTAGTTGTCAGGGCCCCGGAAGGAGGAAGTGGGAGCTGACTGGTACAGGGCATCTTTGCAGGGTGGTAAAAACGTTTTAAAATTAGAAAGTGGTGATAGTTACACAACTCTGTGAATATATTCAAACCCACTGAAGTGTACGCTTATAAATGGTGACTTTTCAGATATGTGAATTATGTCTCAATAAAGCTGTTATCTTTTCCATGTGGCCAATGTATCCATCTTTTATTACTTTGGGTTGTGAGCCACAGTTAAAGGATTTTACACTCCAAGGCTAAAAAGGAATTTGCCTTTTTCTTTTTCTTTCTTTTTTTTTTTTTTGAGACGGAGTTTCACTCTTGTTACCCAGGCTGGAGTGCAATGGCGAGATCTCGGCTCACCGCAACCTCCGCCTCCTGGGTTCAGGCAATTCTCCTGCCTCAGCCTCCTGAGTAGCTGGGATTACAGGCACGCGCCACCATGCCCAGCTAATTTTTTGTATTTTTAGTAGAGACGGGGTTTCACCATGTTGACCAGGATGGTCTCGATCTCTTGACCTTGTGATCCACCCACCTCGGCCTCCCACAGTGCTGGGATTATAGGCGTGAGCCACCGCGCCAGGCCTGCCTGTGTCTTTTTCTAATGCTTATATCATTTTATTTTTTTTACATTATATCTCTAATTTATTTGGAATTACCTTGGTGTTTCACGTGTGGAATGGATCTGATCCTATCTTTTTCCACGTGGCTATCCAGTTGTACAAACACCACTGATTAGCACACTCTTCTTTGTGGGGCCCTTCTCACCAGCCCTGACTCCTGCCCTGGCACACTCTTTCCTCTGACGGAGACAGCATTCAACCCTAGCACACGTTTCCGTGGAAATGGTACCAAATTGCTTGTCAGGCTTTCAGTGACATCCATGTTTTATGACGGTAATTATTCCCATCAATGGTGTTTATAGTGATTAACCAGACATTTAACTCTGCTGCCTGCAGGTTTTAAGACTGCATCATAAAGCTTACGTCTTACTTGGGGGCATTACTGGCCCTTCTTTACGCTTTTAAGCAAGATCTTTTAACAAAATCTATTAGCCAAAATTGACTCCAAGGCCACTCATGTGAATGTTGGCTAATCTCATTCAGCAGCATTTTTATTTATTTTATAGCTTGACTGAGGTATAATTGGCAACTAAAAATTATACATATTTAATGTATGCAATGTGATGGTTTGATAGACATAAATGTTCCAAAATGGTTAGCAAAATCAAGTTAATGAACACAACTCCCATTTCACATAATGACTTTTGGGTGCCTCTATGTGTAAACAACACTTAAGATCCACTCTTTTAATACATTTCAAGTATACAACTTAATATTATTAACTATATAGTCAACAGGCTGTATATTAGATTCCCAGAACTTACTCATAACTAAAAGTTTGTACCCTTTGACCAACACCTCCCTGCTTCTCCCATGCTCATAGCACCCACCATTCGCTCTCTGCTGCTTTATTCTGACTTTTTAAGATTCCACGTATAGGCCAGGCGTGGTGGCTCACGCCTGTCATCCCAGCACTTTGGGAGGCCGAGGCGGGTGGATCACGAGGTCAAGAGATCGAGACCATCCTGGTCAACATGGTGAAACCCCGTCTCTACTAAAAATACAAAAAATTAGCTGGGCACGGTGGTGTGCGCCTGTAATCCCAGCTACTCGGGAGGCTGAGGCAGGAGAATTGCCTGAACCCAGGAGGCAGAGGTTGTGGTGAGCCGAGATCGTGCCATTGCACTCCAGTCTGGGTAACAGCAATGAAACTCCATCTCAAAAAAAAAGAAAAAAAAAGATTCCTCGTGTAAGTGAGATCACAGAGCATTTGTCTTCTGTGTCTGGCTTATTTCACTTAGCATAATGCTCTCCAGATTCACCCATGTTGCAAATGACGGGATTTACTTCTTTTTAAAGGATGAATGGTATTCCATTGTGTATGTACGTACATAAGCCACATTTTCTCTGTCGATTCATCTGTGAAAGGACACTGGTTGTTTCCATATCTTGGCTATTGTGAATAATGCTTCATACAGTTAATATGGAGTTACAGACACCTCTTCAAGATACTGATTTCCTTTCCTTTGGACAAATACCCAGTAATGGGATTTCTGGATCATATGGTAGTTCTGTTTTTTTAATTTTTTTGAGGAACCTTCATACTTTTTCCCATAATAGCTGCTACTTTACATTCCCAGCAACACTGTCTGAGTGGTGCCCTTTCTCCTTGTCAACATGTGTTATCCTTGTCTTTCTTTTTTTTTTTGAGACAGAGTTTCACTCTTGTTACCCAGACTGGAGTGCAATGGTGCGATCTCAGCTCACTGCAACCTCCGCCTTCTGGGTTCAAGCAATTCTCCTGCCTCAGCCTCCCAAGTAGCTGGGACTACAGGCACGCACCACCATGCCCAGCTAATTTTTGTATTTTTAGTAGAGACGGGGTTTCACCTCATTGACCAGGATGGTCTTGATCTCTTGACCTCATGATCCACCCGCCTCGGCCTCCCAAAGTGCTGGGATTACAGGCGTGAGCCACCGCGCCCGGCCCCTTGTCTGTCTTATAATAATCATCCTAACAGGTGTGACGTAATAACTCGTGGTTTTAATTTGCATTTCCCTGATGATTACAGATGCAGACAACCTTTTCCTATACCTATGGTCATTTGTATGTCTTCTTTGGAAAAATGTTTACTCAGGTCCTTTGCCCATTTTTAAAATCAAGTTATTTAGTTTTTTTGCCATTAAGTCGTATGGATTCCTCTTGAGTTTTGAATATTAACCCCTTATCAGATAGATGGATTGCAAATGTTTTCTCTCATTTCAGAAGTTGCCTTTTCATTTCGTTGTTTGTTTCCTTCCCTGTGGTTTTTAGTTTGATGTAATCCTACTTTTTATTTTATTACAGGCATTGGTCGCCTGTACTTTCAGTGTTGTATTGGAAAAATCATTGCCAAGACCAATGTCAGGGAGCCTTTTTCCTAGGTTTTCTCTTTGGAGTTTTACCATTTCTTATGTTTCAAGTCTTTAATTTATTTCTAGTTAATTTCTGTGCATGGTGTAAGATGAGGGTTCGATTCATTATCTTGCAGGTAGATGTCCAGTTTTTTTCAACACTATTGAAAAGACCATTCTTTCTCTATTGTGTATTTTAGGCATCTGTCTCAAAGATTAGTTATCTGTATGTGCATGGATTTATTTCTGGACTCTCCCTTCTGTTTCATTGGTCTATGTCTCTATTTTTACATATAGACCAATGCATACAATTAGAACCATATCGTTTTGGTTATAATTTGTAATATAGTTTGAAATCAGGAAGTGTGATGCTTCTAGCTGTGTTCTTTCTCAAGATTGCTTTGGCTCCTTGGGGGTCTTATGTGGTTCCATACAGATTTTAAGATTTTTTTTTTCTATTTTTGTGAAAAATGCCACTGGGATTTTAATAGAAATTGCATCAAGTCTGTGGATCACTTTGGGTAGTATGGACATTTTAACAATATTAATGCTTACAGTCCATGGACATGGGATATCTTTCTATTTATTTGTGTCTTTTTCAACTTCTTTCATCAATGTCTTATAGTTTTTAGTGGATAGATCTTTCTGCTCCTTGGTTACGTTTACTCCCAAGTATTTTTTGTAGCTATTGTAAATGTGATTGTTTTCTTAATTTCTTTTTCTAAAAGCTTGTTGTTGGTATACAGAACTGCAACTGATTTTTTATATGTTGATTTTGTGTCCTGCAACTTTACTGAATTTATTTATTCTAGTAGTTTTCTGGTGGAGTCTTCAGATTTTCTGCATATAAGATCATGTCATCTGCAAACAGACCATTTGACTTCTTCCATTCTTATTTGGATGGCTTTTATTTCTTTTTCTTGCCTAATTTATCTGACTAGGACTTCCAGTACCATATTGAATAGAAGTAGTAAGAATGGGCATACTTGCCTTGTTCCTGATCTTGGAGAAAGTAATTTCAGCTTTTCACCATTAAGTATGATTATAGCTGTGGGCTTGTGATATATGGCCTTTATGCTGTTAAAGTACATTCCTTCTACACCTAACGTTGAGAATTTTTATTTTAAAAGGATGCTGAATTTTGTCTAATTCTTTTTCTGAATTTATTGATTGTTACATGATTTTATCTTTTATTCTGTTAATGTGGTGTATCATGTCTGTTGATTTGCATGTTTTGAACCATCCTTGCTTCCCACAAATAAATTGTACTTAATCATGGGGTATGATCCTTTTAATGTGCCGTTGAAATCAGTTTGCCAGTATTCTCTTGAGGATTTTTACACCTAAGTTCAGCAGGTATGTTGGCCTGTAATTTTCTTTGTTTATAATGTTTTTATCTGGCTTTGATAGGAGGTATTGCTAGTCTTGTGAAACAAGCTTGAAAGTCTTTATTCTCTTCAATATTTGGAAGAGTTTTGGAAGGACTGGCATTCATTCTTCTTTAAATGTTTGGCAGAATTCACCTGTGAAGCCATCTAGTTCTGGGCTTCTTATTAGGAGGTTTTTGATTACTTCCTCAGTCGCCTTACTCATTATTGGCATGTTCAGATTTTCTATTTCTGCGTGACTTATTTTTGATAGGTAGTATGTTTCTAGGAATTTGTCCATTTCCTCTAGGTTATCTAATTTGTTAGTGTATAATTGCTCACAGTAGTTTCATAATACATTGTAGTTCTATGATATCAATTGTAATGCCTCCTCTTTCATTTATACATTTATTTATTTGAGTTCTCTTTCTTTGTTTATTTAGTCTAGCTAACAATTTGTCAATTTTGTATTTTTTTAAAAAAAAAAAAGAAACACTCTTACTTTCACTGATCTTTTCTATTGTCTGTTTAGTCTCCATTTATTACTGCTCTGATATTTATTTTCTTTCTTCTAACTTTGGGCTTAGTTTGCGCTTCTTTTAGTTCCTTAAAGTATACCGTTAGTTTGTCTAATTGAGATCTTTCTCTTTGCTGCATGTAGGCGTTTCTGACTGTAAACTTTTGCTGTATCCCGTAAGTTTTGGTGTTTTCTGTCTCCTTTTCCATGTGTCTCAAGATACCTTCTGATTTTTTTTTATTTCTTCTATGAGCCATGGGTTGTTCAGGAGTCTGTGGTTTAATTTCCACATATGAATGGATTTTTCAGGTTTATTCTTGTTACTGATTTCTAGGGTTTTGTTTGTTTGTTTGATTGATTTTGGTTTTTTTTTTTGAGATGGAGTCTCACTGTGTCACCCAGGCTGGAGTACAATGACACAACTTGGCTCACTGCAACCTCTGCCTCCCGGGTTCAAGTGATTCTCTTGCCTCAGCCTCCTGAGTAGCTGGGACTACAGGCACCTGCTACCATGCCCAGCTGATTTTTGTATTTTTAGTAGAGACGGGGTTTTACCATGTTGGCCAGGCTGGTCTCAAACTCGTGACCTCAGGCCCTTCTTGGCCTCCCAAAGTGCTGGGGATTTCTAGTTTCATACTATTATGATCAAAAAAGAGACTTGATACCATTTCTGTCATCTTAACTGTGTTAAGACTTGTTGTGTGGCCCAACATGTGACATTTCCTGGAGAATGTTCCACATGTGTTTGACAAACATTATTTTCTCTTGCTGTTGAAGGCATTGTTCTGTATATGTCAGTCAGGTCTATTTTGTCTACAGTGTTATTCAAATTCACTTTTTTTTTTGTTTTGAGACAGAGTTTCACTCTTGTTGCCCAGGCTGGAGTGCAATGGCGCAATCTCGGCTCACCGCAACCTCCGCCTCCTGGGTTCAGGCAATTCTCCTGCCTCAGCCTCCTGAGTAGCTGGGATTACAGGCACGTGCCACCATGCCCAGCTAATTTTTTGTATTTTTAGTAGAGATGGGGTTTCACCATGTTGACCAGGATGGTCTCGATCTCTTGACCTTGTGATCTACCCGCCTCGGCCTCCCGAAGTGCTGGGATTACAGGCGTGAGCCACAGTCTGAATGATCTATCCATTGTTGAAAGTTGGGTATTGAAGTCCCCTACTATTATTATATTGCTATTTATTTCTGCCTTTAGTTCTATTAATATTTGCTTTACATATTTATGTGCTTCAATGTTAGGTACACATATTTAAAATTATTATACCCTTTTAATGAATTGACCCTTTTATCATTGTATAGGGACTTTCTTTGTCTCTTCTGACAGATTTTGACTAAAAGTCTGTTTAGCTCTTTTGGTTACCATTTGCATGAAATAGATTTTGTTATTCCTTTACTTTCCATCTGTATGTATCATTCATTCATTCATTCATTCATTCATTTGATGGAGTTTTGCCCTTGTTGCCCAGGCTGTAGTGCAGCAGTGTGATCTCAGTTCACTGTAGCCTCCGCCTCCTGGGTTCAACCAATTCTCTGGCTTCAGGCTCCCGAGTAGCTGGGATTACAGGCACCCGCCATCACGCCCAGCTGACTTTTGTATTTTTGGTATAGATGGGGTTTCACCACATTGGCTAGTCTGGTCTCAAACTCCTGACTTCAGGTGATCCCCCCCACCCTTGGCTCCCAGAAAGCTGGGATTACAGGTGTCAGCCACCATGCCTGGCCTATCTATGTGTATCTTTAAAGCAAAAGTGAATCTCTTATAGGTAGCATGTTGTTGGTTCTTGGGTTTTTTAAATCTATTCAGCTACTGTGTATCTTTTGATTGGAAAACTCAATTCATTACATTTAAAGTCATCATTGATAAATAAGGACATACTTTTTGCCAATTTGTTAATTCTTTTCTGATTGTTCTGTAGTTGTTGTTTTTGAGATGGAATCTTGCTCTGTCACCCAGACTGGAGTACAATGGTACGATCTCTGCTCATTGCAACCTCCGCCTCTGGTTCAAGTGATTCTCCTGCCTCAGCCTCCCAAGTAGCTGGGATTATAGGCACGCACCACCACACCTGGCTAATTTTCATGTTTTTAATAGAGACGGG
The DNA here is from genome assembly GCA_028533165.1 of Leontopithecus rosalia. Taxonomy (NCBI): domain Eukaryota; kingdom Metazoa; phylum Chordata; class Mammalia; order Primates; family Cebidae; genus Leontopithecus; species Leontopithecus rosalia. The sequence goes on from CM052653.1 coordinate 140,148,829, forward strand.
ATTTCACCATGTTGGCCAGGCTGGTCTCAAACTCCTGACCTCAAGTGGTCTGCCTGCCTCAGCCTCCCAAAGTGCTGGGATTGCAGGTGTGAGCCCCTGTGCCTGACCGTTTCTGTAGTTCTTTTGTTCTTTTCATTATCTCTTCAGATCTTCCTTTTTAATTTGTTGTTTTTCTGTAGTGTATTAAGCAGCATTTTTAAATAAGGGAACTATCAGAGTAAACAATTGGAGCTCTTCATTTTGGCAAGCAGCATGTGTACTGAATTTCTGTAGAGCTTCAGCTGTGTGCTGGCCGCATGCAGGGATCTGGCTGTGTCCGCTGGCACGTGCTGTCCTGTCTGGAGTTGATGTTCAGGTGTTTTGGGAACGTCTGTACCTCTGCTTCCCAGCCAGCTCAGCCAGGATGCTAAAGCAAAGCTTTTGTTTTCCACTGTTTCGACTCATTAACATTTGACCCATAGCTAAGTAAATAAGATTCCGAAACCCACTAACTTACTCACTTGAGTTGGCATGATTCATCTCAGATGCCTAAGGAATAAGATAAGAACCCCAGACTTCACCATTTTGAGGCAGGGGCCAAATCTGTAACTTAACTTCAAATAACAATAATAGTAGCTCGTATTTGTCTGAGCCCGTCGGCGTCAGGCAGCGTTCTCAGCACTTCGCACTCCTTCGTCCACTTGATCCTCACAGTCACCGCCCTGAAGTAGGTGCTACCATCCTCTCCAGTTCTGTGGCAGAGAAGAGGCAGCAGAGGTGACTGAAATGTGCCAGGGCCCGAAGGTGGGCGCAGGAAGCAGGGCAGTGTGAGCATGGTGGTGTCACTTCTCTGTTTCTCTCCCGGGTGGCTGAAATGTGCCAGGGCCTGAAGGTGGGCGCAGGAAGCAGGGCAGGCTCAGCATGGTGGTGCCACTTCTCTGTTTCTCTCCCGGGTGGCTGAAATGTGCCAGGGCCTGAAGGTGGGCCTAGGAAGCAGGGCAAGCTCAGCATGGTGGTGCCACTTCTCTGTTTCTCTCCCGGGTGGCTGAAATGTGCCAGGGCCTGAAGGTGGGCCCAGGAAGCAGGGCAGGCTCACATGGTGGTGCCACTTCTCCGTTTCTCTCCCAGGCTCTGTGTGCTCTGGGGCTTCCTTCTCTACCAGCATTTTAGAGCCGTGTATTTCTGGGCAGTGTGTATGACTAATGTCTCAGATACTTTTATGACTTGGAAAGTCCCCAAATATTATCTTGCAAGAGTATACATTTTGACCTGACATGAACCCTACAATGGTGCTGAAGAGACCACAATTTTAGATTTTAGGGCAGGGCTCGAGGGGGATGTGGAGCTGAGTGGCCAAAAAAAAAAAAATCCTTCTGGGAAAGGAAAATCTAGAAGTGCCTGAAGGCATCACTCTCCTCCTTTTACTGGGAGAATCCTGTGCCCCTGTGGCCATGCCATAACTGTAGATAGGCAAAATTATAGACTCCTTACTAATATGGAGAGAGCGCTGGGTGGTGGACAAATTGAAGTAGAGAGGCTTTCGATACACAGACTAGGTAGGCACCCATGGCAGTGAGTAAGCTGAAACCAGTCAGGGACCCAGGTCAGACCACGTGCAGGCAGAGAAAGAAGAACGCAACCCAGTGGGAAATTCTGCAAGTCCTTTCTTGGGTGCACCCCTGCACTGGGCTGGAAGGAGGAGGAGAATTTTGAGATGCATAGAAGGTGTAAGGGCTCCTTCCAGATGAGGGAAACACAGTAACAAAAGCTAAGGGATCCTGGGTCCATAGAGGAAATGGGAGTGCAGTCTGGCTGCCTCACAGGCACCTGGAGTAGGGAGGAAGGGGCCAGCCCTCTTGGAAGTCACCCCCTCTGGTGTGCTTGCCACCTCTCTTTGTGTATATATTTTTTATGTGTATGCATTGTGCAATATCTTTTATATAAACTTCTCTTTTACAAGAAGATGATAATATTCAGACATCTTAAATACTTGCAAAACACCATGCTATGTCAAAGAGCATAGCTGAGACTTGAAACCAAGCCTTCTGACTTAGAGTACAGTTCTTTCTGTAACTCTATGTTTTAACACAGTTCTCAGCAGGTGACATGATTGGCAAGTTCTCGGTGCCTCATCCTAAATGTTCCTTCCAGATTGAGACGCTTTCTTCTTTTCCTTGCACCCACCTTTGTTAGGAGGAAATAAATTCAGTTAGAAAATGTACTTTGTTAACCTGAAAAGTACGGGTGTGTTTTTAAATATAACAATGTTCTTGTTATAGTAATAGTGGAGAAATGACTGGAAAATAGAGAAAGGGTTTTGACAAGTTCATCGAAATTCCACCGCATAAGAAAAACTAATGTTATCATTTTAGGGGCTTCCTTTTTGTCAGTTTTCCTGTTTGTACAGTTCCAGTGTCTGTGCATGTTATAATTGCCAGAATCACTATTCTTTGCTGCATGGAGCAGTGCTGCAGTCAGCATCTATATGGCATGTTGCTTTTTTATTCCATAGTACTTTTTAAATGTGTAGAACTATTCTTTTGGAATCAGTTTCCCGGAAGCAACATGGCAACGTCATGGGGTGTCCTGATCCTCCAGTATTTTTAATCACAATCATCTTCCCCAATATCGGAGTAGGACTGACTCTGTATGTGTGTGTATTTTATCTTCAAATTGTACCATTTTCTGTAGTATCCATGAGTAGTAAATCAATGAGCTGTCCTCTTTCTGTGATTTTTAATTTTCCAGAAGATGTTTCTTCTTTCTTTACCAGGTCAGTTTTTGCCTGTTGGCTCTTCCAAGTCCCTCAAGCATCCCATTTTGGGTAAAGGGCGTGGTTTCTGTTATAGATGTTTAAAAGTAAACTCTGGAAATCCTGTAGCAGCACACTGAGCTCTTCCTGTGTGTCTCAGCAAGCTGCGTCCCAGGGTCTAGCTCGGCACACAGGAAGTACTAAATATTTGTAAAATGAGTGAGCAATAAATAAACAAATTTTTGGAATAGGAACAAAATCTAGGAAAGCTAGCTCTGTAGCTTCTGTATTTCTGTGTTTCTCTTTTTCTGCAGCAGAAAATTCACGGAATGATGGTTTCCATTTCCTCTGTGTTTTTTCCATCGACTGAGACAGGTCATCTCAGGTGGTAGTTTGCACGTTTTCGCCATGCATGTTAGGTGCTGAATAAGAGTCTCACTTTTGGCTGCTGCCTTCATTCGTTTTCTGTTGCTATAACTGGGTGCCAGAGACTGGTAATTTATAAATAAAATGAATTTGTTTCTTACCGTTCTGGAAGCTGGGAAGTCCATGGTCGAGGGGCTGCATCTGGTGAGGGCTTCTTGCTGGTGGGGTCTCTCTACAGAGTTTAGCACCGGGCATCACATGGCCGTGTGCTGGCCCAGGTTCCTCCTCTTCTTCATATAAAGCCACCAGTCTCATTACAGGGTCCCCACCCTGATGACCTTATCTAATCTTGATTGTGTCCCCAGGGCCCCTACTCCTAATACCGTTATAATGCAGGTTAAGTTTCAACATGAATTTTGGAGGGGACATTAAAACATAGCAGTTGGGGACACACAAGCTAGGAAGGGGGGGTGAGCTTTGATGGCAGGTGCTGGGGGTCCAAACCTCAGCTCTGCTGTTGGGAGCTGGGCGGGGGCAGTTTCTCTAACCACCCTGGGCACTGGTCACCTTGTGGTGAGTGCCGATGAGAAGGTTCCCAGCCTTCTGTTGGTGTTAGGGGGAGGTCAGATGCCTGCAGGACATTTTCTAAAACATCCAGCAGTACTCAATAAATGGCACCAATGACCAGTACATGAAATGTTGTTATAAACCATTTTATTTTATCGCATAGTTAACATTTTGCCGGACATACTACCTCGTCTTTTTTTTCCTTTTTTTTCTTTTTTTTGAGACAGAGTCTCACTCTGTCACCCAGGCTGAAGTGCTGTGGTGCGATCTCAGCCCACTGAAAGCTCCAACTCCCAGGTTCAAGCGATTCTCCTGCCTCAGCCTCCTGAGTAGCTGGGATTACAGGTGTGCACCACCACGCCCAGCTAATTTTTGTATTTTCAGCAAAGACAGGGTTTCACCATGTTGGCCAGGATGGTCTTGATCTCCTGACCTCCTAATTTGCCTGCCTCGGCCTCCCAAAGTGCTGGGATTACAGGTGTGAGCCACTGTGCCCAGCCCATAATTCATCTTTTAATATTTTTTTTCTTAATTTCAACAGCAATACAAGTTCAGTGCAAAAAAAAAAAAAAAAAAAAAACAAAAACAGAGAGATTGAAAAACAATCTTTTTTGAAGAATTATTTTGAAAACTCCAGGCTGGGAGTGGTGGCTCACTCCTGTAATCCCAGCACCTTGGGAGGCCAAGGCAGGCAGATCACATCTAGCCTGACCAATGTGATGAAACCTTGTCTCTACTAAAAATATAAAAATCAGCTGGGCGTGGTGGCAGGGCCTATAATTCCAGTTACTTGGGAGGCTGAGGCATGAGAAATGCTTGAACCTGGGAGGCAGAGGTTGAAGTGAGCCAAGACGGTGCCACTGCACTCCAGCCTGGGTGACAGAGTGAGACCCTGTCTCATAAATAAAACTCCAGTCATTTCATCTACTGAAGGGGACGGTCACTGTCATTTATGTGTGCCATTCAGGTCTTCTTTCTAAACAGAGACAGGGAGAGGGCAGCGAAAAGAGAGTCAGATTCAGGTTTTACAAACAAAAATCATAGACTGCATGTATTATCTATACTCACAGACTCATGAGGAAGCTTTTTTCAAGGCATTTTAGTCACAAATAATCTGAGCACCTAGAATACATTCTTTCATTGCGCATATGTTTAAGCAGCGTCCGTCTGTGTCCTGCGTCTCCTGTGGTGTGTTGCGGCCTGTTTAAGTGGCGTCTGTCTGTGTTCTGTCTCCTGTGACGTGTTGCGGCCTGTTTAAGTGGCGTCTGTCTGGGTTCTGTGTCTCCTGTGACGTGTTGCGGCCTGTTTAAGCGGCGTCCGTCTGTGTTCTGTCTCCTGTGACGTGTTGCGGCCTGTTTAAGCGGCGTCCGTCTGTGTTCTGTCTCCTGTGACGTGTTGCGGCCTGTTTAAGTGGCGTCCGTCTGTGTTCTGTGTCCTGTGACGTGTTGCGGCCTGTTTAAGTGGCGTTCGTCTGTGTTCTGTGTCTCCTGTGATGTGTTGCAGCCTGTGTCCTATATTCTACTTTTAGCTGATATCTGATGAGTATTTTTTCGCACTTATTAGTCTTCATTGTCATTGGTTCCAGTGGTTGCCTCCCAGCCACTCATTCTGTTTGTTTTTGTTTTTGTTTTTTTGAGACCGAGTTTCGCTCTTGTTACCCAGGCTGGAGTGCAATGGAGCAATCTCGGCTCACCACAACCTCCGCCTCCTGGGTTCAGGCGATTCTCCTGCCTCAGCCTCCTGAGTAGCTGGGATTACAGGCACGCGCCACCATGCCCAGCTAATTTTTTGTATTTTTAGTAGAGACGGGGTTTCACCATGTTGACCAGGATGGTCTCGATCTCTGGACCTTGTGATCCACCCGCCTCGGCCTCCCAAAGTGCTGGGATTATAGGCGTCAGCCACCGCACCCGGTCGCCAGCCGCTCATTCTGAAGCAGCAGCAGGTACTAACTTAGAAAGCCAAGTAGCGGCGACTCTGTGGGCCCAGGGTCAGGACTCACAGATTCCACTCCAGCTGTTCATTGCCAGCACTGTTGTTCTGTGAACTCATTGTCACTGGCTTGGCCTTGTTCCTCTATAAAATGGCAGCAGTCACCTCCTATCTAGCGCTCCCGTGAACATTCAGTTAAGTGACATGTGTCCAGTCCCCAGGCCTGTGCTGGCCCCTGGGCACTGCTCTGCTTGACTCCACCCCCTCATTCTTGGCCCAGGCCTCTTGTCTGAAAAGCTGCTGTCACCTCGGCTATGACAGAGACCACTGCAGAAGTCCCGGCTCAGAAGGGGTCCCCAATGTCATTTCTGCAGGAAAATACCTAGAAGAGAAAACCATGAGTGAATGGGCCAACCTCCCACTTTTGTAATGCAGTACTGTCCTCTTGCTTTCTGAAATGACCATCCGGTTGGCAGGCCTCCCATGATGGCAAGTGGACCAGAGAATGCACCCATTTTCCCACGCTCAGGGCAGCAAGGAATGTTAGAAACCTTTCAATGCTTTACGGTGTCAGGTGGAACTAACATGGCATCTTGTGATTAATTACATTTTTATTTCTAAAACTAGTAGCAATTTTCCATGTAATTTTCCCCTGTGGGACCGGCCTGTCTATATGTATAACCACCCATCTTCCTTTTATTAACAAAAATTCCTAGTGATTTGGTGAGGATATCCACAAAAGAGTAATCTGTGCAGTGAAGCCTTTCTACAGTGAGAAACGCTGGCCTCTGAGCCAGAGCTGTTAGCGAGAGTCCGCAGAGCCTGGCCCTGGCCTCTGCTTTCCTGTCTGTTGTGGGTGGAGGGCCTGGGTGATGGGTGTGATGGCCCTGAGCACCCACCATCTGGAGAGGAATTACCACGGAGGATCGCCCCGGGGCTGAGTGACCTCCCTCCTCTGCACACCCACAACCGCCACATCTTTCCTGAAGAAATCGAGGGTTGGATTTCACTGTAATGTGACCCAGAGATTAAAACGGCTGCTGAGGCTAAAACACTAGAGGGATATCTGGCAAAGAAAGAAGCATCCTTCCAGAGGAAGGCTGGCAAAGCTAGGCCAACAGAAGGCGAGCCCCCAAAGTGCCAGGAGGGTGTCACCTCCCAGGAGGGCCTGCCCCTTTTCCTTGGTGCTTTGGCCACATGAGGACTCAGTGGCGCAGGAAGGTCGTTAAACAGGTATGACCAGGTCAGTAGCATCTTCAAGTTTACTTTTGTTTGTTGTGCAGTGAGCTGTGGGTTGGTGGATCGCTTTTTACTTTTTGCTGCTCTATTGATGGAGGCAAATGCAATTTTTAAAATGTCATGGATGTGCAAATAAAACAGCAGTCTTTTCTAAGATATACAGAGGATGTAAGAATTGACAGACAGCATTTGCCTTTTATTTTAAATGTTTTCCTTGGTGAGGAGGCAAGAAATACACAAACACACACACACACACACACACACACACACACACGAGGCCAACATATTAGAACTTACAGAATTAAAGCCATTTTTCTTTCATTTTCTCTATTGTCCTGGATTTGTAGGGAAAAAAAAGTAGAGAGTTTTATTCCAATTATTGGGATGGAAGAGATGAGTTAATTTTTGTTCTGCAACAGAAGATAAGACTGTCTCCTTGGAACCTAAGGACAGACAGAACCAGGATGGACAGACGACAGTGGTCTCTCTTGAGCTGTGCCTGCAGAACAGTGAGCTGCCTGCTCAGGGACACGCTTTTCACAGCCAGCATTGTTCTGTCACATTCACGGAATTCTACTTTATTACTCTATCAGAATACTGAAAAAGAAAAATAATTTCTGATCATTTTTCTGTGGTTAGAATACATTGTGTTTTCTGAAACATTCATTACGAGTGATGTTCAAAGATTGAGTTACTGGCAGCTGAAATCATTTCTCCTTGAAATGGCTGACTGTGAAACACACAGTGTCACTGAGGGTATTTCTTTAAAAAGAGAAAATTAAATTGAAAGCAATTACCAAGAACTAAATGGTGTTCAGGTCCTATAGGTTTTTAAATATTTTATGTTTTTTTCTAACCAAATACTTCTTTACATAGGAACTTTAATGTACCATCCATGGCCAGCGCACTGAAATACCAGTGAACAGTGAAGACTGATGCTTATCAGCAACCAGAAACGTGTTCAGATACTAGTCAGAGCTTATTGTAAATGTTTCTTGTCATCTTGAATGGCTCCGCATGTGCTGATTCCATAACCTGAGCTGTTCACCGCATTTATAATCTCCTCTTCTCTTACCACTTCCTGCCTCTAATGACTGCCTTTAAAAACCAAACTAGTGGCCGGGCGCAGTGGCTCATGCCTGTAATCCCAGCACTTTGGGAGGCCATGGCGGGTGGATCACAAGGTCAAGAGATGGAGACCATCCTGGCCAACATGGTGAAACCCTGTCTCTACTAAAAATACAAAAATTAGTTGGGTGTGGTGGTGAGTGCCTGTAGTCCCAGGTATGTACTTGGATAGGCTGAGGCAGGATAATCGCTTGAACCCAGGAGGCAGAGGTTCAGTGAGCCAAAATCGCACCACTGCACTCCAGCCTGGGGACAGAGTGAGACTCCACCTCAAAAAAAGAAAAAGAAAAAGAAAGGAAAGATCAAACTAGAAACACCAACCAAACCTGAAAAAAAAAAAGTTTCCCTGGTGCTCTTCATTTATGCTTCTCCTCCTTTACTGAAATACTTAATTGGAATGTATTAACTTTGCATTGTAAGCAAGTGAGATGCCTGGAAATTTGGAAATTTTTATTGCTGTATATGAAAAGAATGACACAAATTATAATTTAGAGAACAAAAAGGATTTTTTAAATTTAAAACTGCACTCTAGCAATGTTCTATCATTTTCCTACTAGCTCTAGCTGCTTACTTGGGACATTCATGTGTTATCGAAATAGAATGTTTGCCCCATTTTATTTTTTAATATGAATTTAAATCTTTATGAGAAAAATATTTAGAACTGAGATTTTTTTTTAGGAATTAATTGAAATACTTATATTTGTTTTTGTTAAATAGTACACATTGAAAAATACTACAATCTTCATTTTTTTTTTTTTTTGAGATGGAGTCTAGCTCTGTCACCCAGGCTGGAGTGCAGTGGTGTGATCTCGGCTCAGTGCAACCTCTGCCTCCCGGGTTCTTCTGATTCTTCTGCCTCAGCCTCCCAAGTAGCTGAGGTGCCTGCCACCACACCCAGCTAATTTTTGTATTTTTAGTAGAGAGGGGATTTCACTGTGTTGGCCAGGCTGGTCTCAAACTTCTGACCTTGTTATCTGCCCACCTCGGCCTCCCAAAGTGCTGGGATTACCACCATGAGCCATTGCACCTGGCCTTTTTTTTTTTTTAAATTATTTCTCAACTGCTTGTGGTATTTTATCAAGGAATAAGAATAAAATTTTGTTTGTGTGAAGAATACTACTAACAAAACATTTCTTTCCTGTATAAGTGATAGTGTCCTACTAAATTCCTTACATTTTTAAAAATATTTTTTAAAAAGTTATTTTTTGCTTAATTTACGCTGTAAGATTTAACTGAGCTAAAAATGTCCTTTTTATTTTATTTTATTTTTTTGAGACGGAGTTTCGCTCTTGTTACCCAGGCTGGAGTGCAATGGCTCGATCTTGGCTCATCGCAACCTCCGCCTCCTGGGTTCAGGCAGTTCTCCTGCCTCAGCCTCCCAGAACTGAGATATTTTACTGTATAACAGTATAATCATGGATAGTAGTTGATGAATAAGCACAAATAACTAAACTATCTCAAATAGTATAAATGCATTTCCTACATTTTAATTTAAGTCAAAAGTTGCCAATTCTCAAATACAAAACAATAGTATTTTGGAGAAGAAAATGATTAAATAAATATTAACTCTAGGAAAAGGTGCCTGTGACAGTGAGGAGGGGCTTTTGCTTTTATATTTATTTCTGAACTATTTAATTATTTTCAGTGAGAATGTGTGTGTGTGTGTGTGTGTGTGTGTGTGTGTGTGTGTGTGTGTATTACTTGTATAGTTTCTTTAATGTTTTCAGTGAAGCAGTCCTATATTCCCATTACATAGGACCTAGGAAATAAAGAAGAAAAATCTCTTCTAGTTCCGTCATGAATTCCCCCATGGCCCATGCATGATACTCATTGTGGTCAAAGTATTTTGGACTTTTTTCTTGCAATTTAAATAAATGTAAACTATTCTCTGTATAATTTCAGGAAATTAAGTGAGATTGGCAGATTCAATGAAATGCATATGCATTAACTGGTGCTTTTTCCTAATGTCCATTCAACAATTTGATGGGACCAGATCCGCAGCCCACAGGGTCAGTGAGAGTAGATACGGTGTCATCCCTGCAACTTAAGAAAATCAGATTCGAAACAGACACCACAGTGGAGTCTGTTTTTATAATGTAGAGTACTGAGCAGGTTCTAGATTCTTATTACATGATTTACTCCACACACAAGGCATGATTTAAAAATCAAGTTAAATCACTTTTTTAATTTCCTGCGCACCTTCTGTCCTACGTACCTCTTAAATTCCACCTTCACAAAGTTCCTTCACTTGGGCTTAAAGGTTTTGCTGTTTGCATGTGTGTTCCCAACACGGACAGAAGAAGCTACTTCCTACCTCCTTGTGCATTCACATGTACACATGCCTGCACATCTACTTTACTGGTTAAGTGGGTATTTGCTTAATTCTGAAAGACGAGCAATGACATAATTAAGTGCCCCCATCTGAGGTATGACTGCAGTTGAATCTACCCCTTCTGGGCTCTGCTAATGGCCTTTCTCCCTCTGGTCTACTCTCAGATATCTCAGGGGCTCTGTTTATAAATGATTAATGGTGACTGTTAATGCGTGTTGGGAAGTAAAGCTGCCTTACTCACACGTACAGCCACTTACACGCCAAGCCTTTTCCTGATTCATCTTTTCAGAAGCACACAGCCAGGACACAGTAATCTCCACGCAGACACAGCAATTCTGTGTGGACATCTCAGAAATGATACAGACGGTGTGAATGGTCATCCATTTCCTTGGATTTTCAGAATGGTTGTCTCTGAAATGGAGCAAGTCATGGCTTAGCGTGGGTTGTAAAGACCCTGGACTGGTATTAGGGTCTTTGCTTCATAAGCAGCTTGCCTTTGCCTTTCTACAGAGCAGGATTTTTCAGCTTTGGTGGCATGAGCTTATACTGTGTGTCATATGGCAAGCCGTGCATTTAGAGTGTAGACATTAGGACTCACCTTTTTGCCCAACATCTTGTTATGAAAAATTTCAAACATACACTAAAGATGAAAGAATTGAGGCATGTATATTCATATACTTACCACTCAGATAGCACCCATCCAAAATTTCTCTCTTACCTTTCTATCCATCTGTCCACTCATCTTTAATGCATTTCAAAGCATATTGCAAACATCTATACAGTTCACTCTTAAATACTGTAGCATGCATAGTATGGACTGCAGTTCAATATTGTTTGTAGTTTTTTGGGTAAAAATATATAAAAAGTAAAATATACATATATTATATGGACTGCTTGATAAGTTTTGACAAATACAGCAACTGTGTAATGAAAACTCCAGTGAGATATAGAGCCATCCAACTGAGGTCCTTACACCCCAGCCCCAGTAAACCTCAGTGTCTACCCTCTGCCCACGATTCACTCTTCTGATTTTTTTTCACTGTAGCTTAGAACAGCATATAAATGGAATCGCTTTTGTGCAAGGTTTCTTTCACTCAGCATTGTTTTTTTTTTTGAGATTGCTGTCAGTCTTTTCGTAGATTGATCCGTCCTTCCTTTTTGTTGAGTAGCTATTGTACCACCGTTTGCTTATTCATTTTCCTGTGGATGGATACCTGGGCTGTTTACAGTTTGGAAATACCATGAATAAGGCTGCTATGAACGTTCTTGGATACATTTTTGGACATACTTCTCTTGGGTAGCTAAGAATGGAATTGCTGGGTCATAGGGTAGGTATACACTTAGTTTTATAAGAAACCACCAGACCTTTTTCCAAGTGGTTGGACCATTTTGCACTTTAACCAACAAGGTATTCTGGTTGCTCCAGTTCCTCACCGACTTATGTTGGTCTTACAGTTTTAGCCATTCTGTTGAGAGCATAGTGGTGTCTCATTGTGATTTTAATTTGCGTTTCCCTGATGACTAAAACATTGAGTTTTTTGATTATGTTTTTGTTGTTCAAATCTTTGCCCTCTTCCTTCCTACCTACCTGCCTTCTTTCTCTCTTTCTTTCTTTTTCCTCTCTCTCTCTCTTTCGTTTTTTTTGAGACAGGCTCTCACTCAGTCACTCAGGCTACTGGAGTGCAATGGTGCAATCATAGCTCAGTGCAGCCTTCACCTCCTGGGCTCAAGCCATTCTCCCACCTCTCAGCCTCCTGAGTAGCTGGGACTACATGTGTGCACCACCATGCCTGGCTAATTTTTAACATTTTTTATGGACACGAGGTCTACATGTTGCCCAGGCTGATCTCAAACTCCTTGGCTCAGTTGATCCACCCACCTTGGCCTCTCAGGGAGGGCGAGAGGCCGCCTTCCTTTGCCTTGACTGCTTCTGTAACCGGTGCCTGCTCGGCCTATCACGCCACTCAGTAAATGAATCGCGCGTTTATTCAGTGGCCCAGCTGCTGCATCGTGGCCTCCTGCAAGGCTAGCCTCTCCTCCCAAGTGGCACCAGGTGTTCAGATGACCTGGAGCAGCCCAGTGCTCCGGTGAAGCAGCGCGACCTGAGACCGGTGTTTCCGGGAATTGTCCCGAGTGGTTATGCAGCGCGTTTGTGCAAGGGCAGGTCTGGGGTGAGGGCTGCCGGTTCTAAATCCCACGCCCTTCGTGGGGTTTTCTAGGCAGGGAGGGAAGGCGGCTAGATCGCCACACCCCCAGAAGTTGGCCTGTCTTTCTCCCATCACTAGATACCTTGTCCCCTGCGGGCACAGCAGCCAGCAGAGCAGTTCAGCTGGGACCTCTAGCGCTCTCGCCAAAGCCCCCACTCCTCCGCTGCAGTAGGCGAAGTCGGCCCGGCAGCTCCCCCGCACGCAGGCAGCTGTCCCTGTGCCCTGGAAGGGCTCCAGGTGGCAGTCTCGCTGCAGGAGCCTCTGAGCGGCGCTCGCAGCCCGACGCCTTGCAGACAGCCCCCTTCGCACCAGCCCCGGGAAGGCTCTGATGTGCGCAGGCGGCAGGTGCTTGGTGCTGGGGGGGCATTGCTCGACCATCCCTTTCTCTTCCTGCAGCCCCCGCGATCGGGCTGTGGACCGCCCGTCCCTCTGCTGTGTTCTACCATGACTCCCAAGAGCACGCCGGCAGTGACGGTGACGCCCCGTGTGTGCTTCCTCCCACGCAGGTGCCGAGGACATGGGCAGCAAACCGTCCACGCCAGGCGGTGACCCTACAGCGCAGTGCCCCAGCACTGAAGCCATTCACGCAGCGTACAGGCGGGGAGACCGCGGCGGCGCCCAGGACCTGCTCAGGGAGGCCTGCGACCAGTGCACGTCCCAGCAGGAAAAGGTAGGAGGAGCGCCTGTCCTTGCGGTCGACAGTGCAGTCCTGGGCTGGACGAAGATGACCGCTCAGATGATTTTCTCGTTGTTGTCATAGCTGTAACGAGCATTTTTATTGTGTTCTGGAAATACTTCCTTTTGCATATAAACTTGTGAGCACCTTTCCTTTCTAGGTGACTAATCAGTTTTACTTCACCTAAGCAGGCCCCTGCCACCTTTTCATGGGAGGCCTTTAAGGGACAGTGGTGGGGTCACTTAAATGTAAAGAACAAAATGCCACCCAAAGGCTTAATCTACGGCATTCTTTTACCCTTTTAGTCATTATAAAAAGTAGCACGTGCTGGAAAAATAAAACTCAGAAAATATACAAAAGTAGGAAAAATGGACAAAAAAGTTACCATATTCCTAATATACCCCAAAACCCACGTAACCATTTTACCATATTTTCTTCCAGCCTGCTGATGTGTGCATACATCGCTGATGTTGTTTCTAACATAGATGCAGCCGGATTGCATATATGATCATACAGCTGCTGCTTGTACTTTTATAATATTACTTTAAGAATTTTCCAGATGATTAAACATTCCTTAAAGGTGTCTCCTTCAGTGGCTACATGACATTATGTTTAGAGGGACTGCATTTACCTGGCTATTCATTTTGGTTGGATATCTGGATTTCTTATCATTTCTTACTAATGTAAATAATGTGCTATTGAATGTTTTTGCTTAATTCTTTTCTTATTGTGAGGTTATTTTCCTAGCACAGATCTGCAGGAATTGAGAATGTGAAGTGTGAGGACTTTTAAAGTTTTTGAACACATGTCAAGTTGTTTTCCAAAAAGCTGCTACAGAAGCCTCCCAACAACAATTTGAGTGGGCCATTACCACATTTTTTGTCCTTGTGGGGGATTCTTATTGGCTGTTATCATGGAAATACCTTAAGGATGTTTACTTTGATTAGGACAGGTTTAACATGTCTCCATTTAATTGATAGCTAGAATTAATTCCATTCCTAAAACTCCAACCTGTTCTCAGACGTGTAAGAGATTGCAGGGAGGGGCAGTACAGCATGCTTGGGAATTGTTAAGCAAAAGGAAGGCATTTGAGGTCCCTCCGGTTAGGAATTCAAGGTGGATATGGCAAAGGAGCATCCTTCTGCACAGGGAATGCTGTGCTGGGCACACAAGCAGGTAGAGCTGCGGGTTCCTTGGGTGGATGCCAGTGGCCTCCAGCAGGGGGGAGCTGTGCATCAAACACAGCCTGGCATCCCTGCCAAGTGGCCAAGCAGCCGGAGATAGCTCATTTCAGAGCTGGGCAGATTCATGGATGTAGCAGCAGCAGGAGACGCTAATGGGGGAAGAGAATCATGGAGGGACCCGAGAGCCCGGTGGTGTGAGGGTTCATCCTGAGGGTAGAAAAGCTGTTAAAGGGAGTGGGGTGACAGTTTGGGAAAGGGCACTCTGGCCAATATTTGAATAAAGGAAAACAGAGTCCTGGGTGTGGGTCTCTTCTCTGTGGCATCATGAACAGTGCTAACTCAAACTTGAGAAGGTTCCTAGAAGGCCGCCTGTTCCCTGAATACAGGACTGATGGAACCCCAGCCGATGGGACTTTGAGAAGACAGTGAGGAAAAGGATGGCTACATCTGTGTTTTCATAAAAATGTAAAACTGTAGTTCCAAAAAGCACCGTAAATAAGAGTCAAGGATTGATGCAAACGGAGACGGTATGTGGCTAATACCCTTCACCGACAAAGAGCTTGGGTAGGTCAATAGAAAATAATACCATAATTTTCAAAAGGACAACAGGACACGGAAAGAAACAGCAAGATGAGGATAAAGAAAATAGAAGGCATAAGGTTATAAAAAAAAAAAAGGCCGAGGCAGGTAGGTCACGAGGTCAAGAGATGGAGACCATCCTGGTCAACATGGTGAAACCCCATCTCTACTAAAAATACAAAAAATTAGCTGGGCATGGCGCATGCCTGTAATCCCAGCTACTCGGGAGGCTGAGGCAGGAGAATTGCCTGAACCCATGAGGCGGAGGTTGCGGTGAGCCGAGATGGCGCCATTGCACTCCAGCCTGGGTAACAAGAGCGAAACTCCGTCTCAAAAAAAGAAAAAAAAAGAAAAGAGACAGAAAGCATGAATAATCTTTCAACCATGAAGGAAATAAGTCAATCATATAAAGCCTTCTGACAAAACAAATTCTAGGTCTATGTGGCTTCATGGGCGTGTTCTGCCAAATAATATAATCAGAAAATAGAAAATAGAGAAAATAGAAGAAGAGTGTGCACTCCCCTGTTCCTTTGATGAGGCTAACACGACCTCAGTACCAATAGTGGATGGAAACACTGGAATGAAAATGATATGAATATGAATATGAATAGGCAAATAGATGCACACACACCTGAAAGAAATTCAGATAGATGGTACGCATATGTAAAGTTATTGTTAATGCTTATAGAAGGGCAAGTAAAACAAAAAGGAAACAGCATTTTTAAGCTTGTCAGGTTGGCCCCTTAAAGTTTGATACAAATCAGAAGGCAAGCTTTGGAGACTTACACGCCCTTGTTCAATGCTGCTAGGAATATACATGTGTGCGGCCGCTTTGGAAGGCAATCTGAAAATGCTTGTCCAGTTTTAAAATTTCATCGTCTTTGACACAGCAAAACTGCTGCTAGGAACTTACCCCTACAGATGTACTTGTAAAAAAATTGCTAAGTTTTACATGTAAGGCTGTTCATTGAAGTTGTGTTTACAATAGCACAACCTTGCAAACCACCTAACTGTTCCATCCACGGGAGAAGACTCCTGCAGAAATCTCAGTCTGCCCAGGTCCTAGGATACCATACAGCACTCCAAAAGGACAAAATAATCTCTAGCCACTGTTTTCAAAAGAACTCCAGTGTATGAAGAAGTTGGCAATCCAGAAACACAAACTGGCAGAGATAAGAAAAAAAGAATCCAAGGAAAGTCTGCTCTCTCTAACGAAAGTACCAGATAAGCCACAGCAAAGCCAGAAAGGAAACTTACAGTCAGTCACCAGCCCTCTTCAGCCAAACACCACAGAAATACACCTGCAGCCTGGCCCCACCCCTCACCAGCAAAGGCCAGGTACAAAGCTTAGACTTCTGCCTTTCTCAGGCTGTAACAGACACCCCAATCATCCCCAACCCAGGGTGTCAGAGAATTCTGTGGGGAGCTGGGGTGCTGATCCCCACCAG
The DNA here is from genome assembly GCA_028533165.1 of Leontopithecus rosalia. Taxonomy (NCBI): domain Eukaryota; kingdom Metazoa; phylum Chordata; class Mammalia; order Primates; family Cebidae; genus Leontopithecus; species Leontopithecus rosalia. Next base: position 140,165,218 of record CM052653.1, read on the forward strand.
GTGGTGACAACAGCCCCTGCTCACCATCAGTGGACAACATGTGGGGAGCCTGGATTTCTGTCTCCATCCAGCCTGGCAGTCATGAGACATGAGTTCCTCGTCCAGCTTGGGTGGAATTGAAGCAGGCCTAGAAGATAACCTGAAGTCCCAACACTGCCCAGCTATATATAACAAGGAACCCCTGCTTACTGGGAGTCAACCGATCCTAAGTACGGGCCCCAGATTTCCGTACCACCAGGCAGCATTGAAGAGACACCCCTGTTTACCCACCAGAGTGGCGTCAGAGAAGGCCTGCTGAAACACAAGATGTAAGTAAGATCTGGAGTCTCAAAACATAATGCCCCAAATATCCAGGCCATCATAAGAAATGACTCATAATTACCAAGAACCGGAAAGACGGCAAACTCGCTGAGACAGGACAACCAAGAGGTGCCAACACCAGGACGACTCCGAAGTTAGAACTATGTCACAAGGATTGTAAGGCAGTCATCATAAAAATGTTTCAGTGAGCAATAACGAATACACTTGAAACAAATGGAAAACAGTCTCAGCAAAGAAATAAGACACGAGGAGAGCCAAATGAAAATTTTAGAACTTAAAAGTACAATACCTGAAATTAAAAAAAATAAACCTCATTGAACGGGCTCAACCGTAGAATGGAGAGGAGAGGACGGGGAAAGCAATCAGGAAGAAAACAGAACAGCAGAAACTATTCACTCTGGAACAAAAGCCAAAACAAGAGAAAACAGACAAAAAAAGAAAAAGAGAGCAGAGCCTCATGGGCATGTGAGGATTTAACAAAAGATGTAACATTCATGTCGCCAGAATCCCAGGAGAGTAGACAGAAGGCAGGACTGAAGGAAAACTCAAACAATGGCTGAAAACTTCTCTAACTGGCAGAAGACTTAAATGTTCAGATTCAAGAAGTTGAATGAGCCGGGAGCGGTGGCTCACGCCTGTAATCCCAGCACTTTGGGAGGCCAAGGCAGGTGGATCACAAGGTCAAGAGATCGAGACCATCCTGGTCAACATGATGAAACCCCGTTGTCTGTACTAAAAATACAAAAATTAGCTGGGCATGGTGGCAGGTGCCTGTAATCCCAGCTACTCAGGAGGCTGAGACAGGAGAATTACCTGAACCCAGGAGGCGGAGGTCGCGCCATTGCACTCCAGCCTGGGTAACAAGAGAGAAACTCTGTCTCAAAAAAAAGAAGCCGAATGAACTACAAACAGTATACACCCAGTGAAATCCATTCCAAGCACATCATGGTCAAACTTATTTAAACTGAAGACAAAACAAAACAAAAGAAAACCTGAAAGAAGTCAAAGGGAAACATTGCCTTTAGGGTAAAAGCAATCCAAAAGATAAACATCGCCAACATCAGGAAGGAAATGTGGAATATCAAACAGATCCTGCAGACATCAAAAAGATAATAAGGGGACGTTATGAGCAGCTCTAAACACATGAATTGGACAACTCAGATGAAACGGACAAATCCTTGAAAAGTAGGAACGACCACAACTTAATAGGAAATACATCATTGGAATAGCCCTTTAACAATTAAGAAAATTCAATTCATAATTTTGAACCTCCCCAAAAAATAAATTTACAGGTCTAAATGGCTTCACTGGATAATTCTACCAAACATTTAAAGAATTAATACCAATTCTATGTCATCTCTTCTAGAAAATAGAAGGAACATTTTTTAACACTTTTATGAATTCTGTATTACCCTGACACCAAAACCAAAGACAGTGTAAAAAAACAGAAGAGTACAGACCAATGCCCATAACAAATGTAGATACAAAAATTATTAGCAACATATTAGCAAGTGAAAATTCTGCTGTATGTAAAAGGAATTATAAACCATGACCAAGTGGAGTTTATTGCAGAGATGCAAAGTTGGTTCAGTATTCAATCATTGAGCAATGTAATCCTCCTTATTAATAGACTAAAAAAGAAAAGTTACCTTATACCAATTGATACAGAAAAAAAATTTGACAAAATTCAGTACCATGTTTTTAAAAAACACTTAGAAAATTAAGAATAGGTGGGAACTTCCTCCGTTGGATAAAGAACATTGACAAAAACCTGCAGCTAACATCGTTCTTGATGTTGAAGACTGTTTTTCCCTAAAAAACAGTTTTAAGACTGTTTAAGACTGTTTTCAGGAACGAGGCAAGAATGTCCACTCTCTATATAGTACTGCAAGTTCTATTCAAGGGCAACTGTAAAATCACTGTATTTAAAATAATACTATTCAATATATTTAAGATTGCTGGAAATTCTAGCCAATACAGGAAGGCAAGGAAATGACATAAAAGACACACAGATATGAAAAAATAAATTACAGTGTCTCTATTTGTAAATCATGTGACAATCTATACAGAAAATCCGTAAAAGAAATGATTTATGAAAGAAAAATTGGTAAACTGGACCTCACCAAGATTAAAAACTTTTGCTCTGAGAAATACCTAAGACAGTGATTCTAAAAAAAAAGCCACAGACTGAGAGAAATATTTACAAACCACTTATCTGACAAAGGACTTATAGATAGAATATGTAAAGAATGCTCAGAATTCAACATTAAAAAGCAAACAATACAAATAGAAAATTTATGAGATATATGAAGAAACATTTTGCTAAGATACACAGATGGCAAATAAGCACATGAAAAGATGTTCAACCTCATTAGCCATTATGGAAATGAAAATTAGAGCAATAAGATGTCACTAAACACCTTTATGAACAGAAAAAATAATAAATAATGACAATACCAAATTTGGATTGGGATGCAGAGAAGGTTACCGGTGAGAATGTAACATGTCACGCTGGAAAATAGTTTGTCAGTTTCTTTAAAAAAACTAAAAATACACTTATGAACCAGCAGTTGGACTCCATTGAATCTAGAGAGAGGAAATTTACATACACACAAAAGCTTGCTTGTGATATTTCATACCAACTTTATTTGTAATGGCCCAAAATCGGATACAACCGAAGACTCTCAGAAAGTGAATACTTCTTTTTTTTTTTTTTTTTGAGGCGGAGTTTCGCTCGTTACCCGGGCTGGAGTGCAATGGCGTGATCTCGCCTCACCGCAACCTCCGCCTCCTGGGTTCAGGCAATTCTCCTGCCTCAGCCTCCTGAGTAGCTGGGATTACAGGCATGCGCCACCATGCCCAGCTAAGTTTTTGTGTTTTTAGTAGAGACGGGTTTCACCATGTTGACCAGGATGGTCTCGATCTCTTGACATTGTGATCCACCCGCCTCGGCCTCCCAAAGTGCTGGGATTACAGGCGTGAGCCACCGCGCCCGGCCAGAAAGTGGTGTACTTAGTAGTACACCACTAAGTAGTAGTACACCACTCCATGTACTTAGTAGTATATGGAGTACTACTAAGCTCTTCAAAGGAACTCTACTGAAACATGCAACAAGTCAGCTGGATCTCAGGAATTATGCTGATTCCATTTATGTAACATCCTCAAAATGAAAGAATTACAGAGATGGAAGAGAGATTAGTGCTTGTCAGGGATTAGAGATGGTGAAGGAAGAGGATGAGTGAGACTACCGTGGGTGTGTGGCATGAAGGAGACCTTCGTGGTGCTGGAACAGGTCTGTCTTGATTGTGGTGGTGGCTACTCAAATCTACATGTGTGACAAAATGGCAGAACTATATGCATACATGGTAGTAATGTCAAGTTACTGACTTTGATATCTTGCTACAAGTATGTAAGATGTTACCATGGGGAACCTGGATGAAGGATAGTTGAGTCCTCTCAGTACTGTCTTTGTAACTTCCTGCGAATCTCTGATTATTTCAAAGCAAAAAGTTAAAAAATAATAAGTGGGCTGGGCGCGGTGGCTCAAGCCTGTTATCCCAGCACTTTGGGAGGCCGAGGTGGGTGGATCACGAGGTCACGAGATCGAGACCATCCTGGTCAACATGGTGAAACCCCATCTCTACTAAAAATACAAAAAATTAGCTGGGCATGGTGGCGTGTGACTGTAATCCCAGCTACTCAGGAGGCTGAGGCAGGAGAATTGTCTGAACCCTGGAGGCGGAGGTTGCGGTGAGCCAAGATCGCGCCATTGCACTCCAGCCTGGGTAACAAGAGCGAAACTCCGTCTCAAAAAAAAAATAAAATAAGTGATGTATAATTCCACTTTTACAGTACTTAAAAACTGGCAATAGTTAATCTATGATGTTAGAATTCAGGAGAGTGGCTCCTCGTCAGAGGGGAAGGAGAAGTGACCAGAAGGCAGAAAGGGCATTTCTGGGCACAGACAGTGTCCTGGTCTTTGGAATGAGATCGGTTACATGGATGTGTTCAAATGCCTTTCATGAAACTGAGCACTTAAAATATTTGCACTTTTCTGCAGGTGTGTTACAGGGCTGATTAAAAGGGCATGATGAATTAAGTGAAAAAAGCATTTCGTTTGATATGAGATTTCCTGTAAGCGTTATGAATAAACATGTTCTGGAAGGGATCCTTTGCAGAGGGCGATTGGGAGATAAAGGCATAGAGGGAGGCCTGCTGCTTGTTTGATACTTCTCTATGCTGATAGAATTTTTAAAAATACACACTATGGATCCTCCAGCTAAAAAGCCAGCTTTGACCTTTCCCACTGTCTGGGTCCCTCTTGGCCTTGGGCTGGCTCCTGTGACATCACTTACCACCTCTAAAGGATGGGGCTTTTAAGCCTCTAACTGACTGAGTCTAGACAGCTGTTAGTTGTAGCAGTGAAGCATTTAATCAATCACTGTGGCTTTTCTCCATAATGCAAATGCTTTCCTGGAATGATAGGGCCACTGGGCCCTGCCCTGGGCAGAGTGGCAGGTGAGTGGGGTTTTCTTTTCTGGTCATATTGAATATATGAGTCGACTGTCCCTCGCCTGATCTCAGCCCCTTAGACCGTTCCTCTCCTCACCTGTCAGACATACCTCCCTCTACCAGCCCATTCACTCTCCTTACAGAACCTGAGCCTTCCTCAAAGTCCCTTGTTTCCAGGAAGTCTTGGATGGAACAGACACTCTTGGGCTTTGGAGCTAGACACAGCCAAGTTCAAACACTGAGTAGTTCTTCTGATGATAAACTCCCTAACCATGGGCAGGCTTTTATTTCCTCATTCTTAACACAGAAGTACAGACACATTCCTGGCATGAATGTTAGGAGGATTGAATGTGGCCATGTAAATAGAGTACTCAGTCCAGCATGTGGCTCGTGGTAAGAGCTTTGAGAAATATCCATTCCCTTTCCTGGGGGCTCCATTTACCCATTCCTGCCCAACTCACCTAAAATGATTTCCAAACACACTTGTGTTATAAACTATTCAGCTACGAAAATGTGCTCACTGGGGGCTGTCTATTCATATTCCCACCTCAAACTGAATTGTAAATCTGTGGAGGCCAGAAATGGCCCCTGGCATCCTCAGTGCCCAGTCCCACCTCTCACACACAGTAGATCATCAGTAAGTGCTGATGGGGGCACTGGCCATCCCATTCCAATGGGGGCTCCCCATCTACCTGCTTGAACCCACTAATGTTCAAGTCCATAGGAGGCAGCCAGGTTCCAAAGGATTTGACATTTCAAAAATGCAGTCAAACACTTGACATGCCAATCTAGCAGCCATCTGAGTATCTTTTTCTCAGACCTAGAGAGCTTGTGATAAGTCAAGGCCACTTTTACACAGGTCTGTGAAAGCCAATTACTAGCTATGTGGTCCTGGACAAGCTCTGAAACCTCTCTGAACCTCACATCCTGTCCGCTTATTAATACATGGCCCGCCTCATAGAACCTTTACATACCAGAAGGACTGCAGTGAGCAGGAAGTCAGGCTTGGGTCCAGTTTCCACCATATCCTTTCCTTCCTCTGGGCCACCAAGTCAAGAGTCCCTTTGCATGCTGCTGGAAGATCTTTGTCCCTGGATTCAGATCTGTGAAGTCCCCTGGTCTGTCACATTCCATTTAGGAATAACTTACAGGATGGTTCCTTACAGGGTCTGGTTGCCTTCCCTCTTCCCAGGGCTGACTCAGATGTACCAAGTGGTTACTGAGCTCTGACTCTATGCTAGAAGGGGATACGTACACCCTCCCCATCCTCATGAAGCAGGTAGTCGAGAGCAGTGAATGCGAGCCACATGCATCATAGCCTATTTCCTGGTAGCCACGTTAAAGTAGTAAACAAGTTCATACCTATAATCACAGTTACTCTGGTGGGAGGATCACTTGAGCCCAGAAGTTCGAGATCAGCCCTGGCAACATAGTAAGATCTGGTCTCTACAAAGAAAACAATAAACAAAATTAGCTAGCATGGTGGCATGCGCCTGCAGTCCCAGCTACAGCTAGCTACTCAGGAGGCTAAGGCAGGGGGATCACTTGAGCCTGGGAGGTCAAGGCTGTGGTGAGCTGAGATTGCACCACCTCACTGTAGCCTGGGTAATGGAGAGAGACCCCGCTTTCAAAAAAAAAAAAAAGAGCAAACAGAAACAAACAAATAAAATGTTAATATTTAACATGAATATATTAAAATCATTGCTTCATCATGTAACCAACATAAAATTATTGATGAGGTAGCCTACCCTTTCTGTGCTTGGTCTTTGAATTCATGTGTGATTTTACACTCTGCCCCTCTCACTTCGAGAAGCCACACTTCAAGTGCTGCACAGCCACACTTGGAAGGTGCTGCCATTCTGGGCAACGCAATGCCAGTCCTGCCCTGGGACCTGGTGAAGCATCATTGAGCCAGTCTCACTGGAGTCCTGTTGTGTTTTAACCAGAGCCAGCTTCTGAGTGTCCCGGCGGCCTATGGGGATCTGGAGATGGTCCGCTATCTACTCACCGTGAGACTGGTGGAGCTGCCGACTGAACCCACGGATGACAACCCAGCCGTGGTGGCAGCGTATTATGGGCACACAGCAGTTGTGCAGGAATTGCTTGAGTCCTTACCAGGTAAATCACAAGGCGAGTTCTTAACCATATCTCAGGGCACCCTCTTCTTAGGCTTCACCCCAAAATGTTTATTTCTTCCTGTTTTCACCAATAATGAGATCAAGAAATCCACAGCAGGCCACTGACATCCAAACAAAGTGAAGCTTGCCTGCAGCCACATCCCACCTCTCCCGTGAACTCACAAGGGAAAGTCTCACATGCCATATTTCATAAAGAATGTAATTAACATTGCTTTCTTAAAAATAATAGACTTTGGGTTTTTAGAGAAGTTTTATATTTATGGAAAAATGGATTGGAATGTACAGAGTTCCAGAAGTAATGATTTGAAGATATGTTAACAGAAAACAAGTGATCCCTGATGCACTTACACAAGAATATCTAGGTAAGAGAAACATGGTAATCATGCTGGGACTTCTATTGAGATCGGGATGCATCAGTCTTAGGAGGCAGGTACCGTATTTCAGGACCGTGGTTTTAAGATGAGGAAACCGAAGTTCAGAGAGGCGAGTTCCACCGTGCACCCCCCACACGGTTTTCCCTATAACTACGTTTTGCATTAGTGTGGTACAGTTGCTACAGTTGATCAACTCATATCGATAGCTTCTTACTAAAGTCCGTCGCTTACTTTGCAAATCATTCTTGCTGTTGTACATCCGATCGGTTTTGACAAATGGATAATGGCATGTGTCCATCATTACCCTATTACATAGAACAGTTTCACTGTCCTAAAAATTCTCTGTGGTCCACCCCTCCCCTGGCCTCATCCCCGATTCCCACCCCGGCCCCTGGCAACTATGCATATTTTTTACTGTCTTTGCCTTTTCCAGAACATCCCTCTCATTGGAGTCCCACAGTATGCAGCCATTTCAAACTCACTTCTCTTTTTTTTTTGGTCGGGGGATGGAGTTTCACTCTTGTTACCCAGGCTGGAGTGCAATGGCGCGATCTGGGCTCACTGTAACCTCCGCCTCCTGGATTCAGGCAGTTCTCCTGCCTCAGCCTCCTGAGTAGCTGGGATTACAGGCATGCGCCACCATGCCCAGCTGATGTTTTGTATTTTTAGTAGAGACGGGATTTCACCATGTTGACCAGGATGGTCTCGATCTCTTGACCTCGTGATCCACCCACCTCGGCCTCCCAAAGTGCTGGGATTACAGGCATGAGCCACCGCGCCCGGCCTCAAACTCACTTCTTTCCTGTAGCGATATGCATTTAAGATTTCCCCATGCCTTTTTGTGACTTCAGAGCTCATTTTTTTAATGGCTGAGTAATATGCCATTGTATTGGTGTACCACACTATGTTGCTTTTGTAGAAACTTTTTTCCCCCTCTGGTAAACTCAAGATGTCCTGGTTTCCAGTAATTTCCTGTGGGGAACTTGGCTCAGAAACATTGCACCAGTCTAGGCGGGCATCGCTACAGCTATACATTGAGGCACACTCTGCAGGAGTCTTTGGGAGTTAGGATTTTGCTTGGCAGCCAGGGCCCACCTCTTGGGTGGGAGAACATGCAGTTGCTCAGGGGCCTGCACCTAGACGGGCTCATGCTGGGTTTAATGCGCTGTACTCACTATCTTAAAACTGTTCATGATTTTTAAAGAAGAGGCCCCATTCTTTTTTTTTTTTTTTTTTGCACTGGACCCCAGCCCTTCTATAGCAGTCCTCTTCGAGGGTTTCCACCTGTGTGCTTTGATAGATCTGTGCTCGGAGTTGGTTCCAAGCTGGTGATCCCCTCATGTGTCTGAAGGGAGAATGAGGTTCTGGGCAGAAATCAGGACAGTTTTAGGGCCCATGAGAAGTAGACTAAGACAAGACATAGGAGGGCAGAGAGGATCCCAGGTGCCCCTGAGGAGCCAAAAGCTGATTGCCCTCTTTTCAGAGAGCCCCAAGAATAGCTCTGTTCTAACCCGGAAGAGTCTATGCCAGCTGACTCAGTCACCTAATTTTAGCTAATATTTATTGAACACTGCTGAGTGCTGAGCACTTTGTAGAACTTGAGAGACACAGAATTTTTTAAAAAGATTTTCCCAGCCCTTTAGTAGCTCCTGGCCAAGCAGGGGAAATTGAGGCAGAAAGGAATAACGCTGTGCAATGTAATTGTGCTGAGGTCAAAGTATTTTTATGCAGAGGTCTGGAAGCACACACTGGAGGCAGGCTTGTTTGGATGCAGGATGGGGTCTCTCAAGGGAGGCTGACATCTGACCTGGGCTTTGCAGAGTGAATAGGAGTTTTCTTGGCAGACACGTGAGGGAAGGACTTGGGTTGCCTGCTTTTGCAGAGCAGGAAGTGTGGTTGGACCTCATCACGGTTTTCCGCTGCTCCCAGGAGCATCGTATCTTTAGCTCAACTCTGAGCAGAGCTGGGACTAAAGGATTTTAGACCATTGTGGTGGGCTTTGCAGAGAGTGCAGAGATGGGCAAAACTGTGTGTACTCACCCCTGCACTTCCTGCAAAGGGGTTCCCAAGCCGGAAGGGAAGTCAGCCATGGTCAGGAGTAAGTTAAGGCAAGTAGACGAACAAGAGGCAGGTCGGACATGGTGGCTCATGCCTGTAATCCCAACACTTTGGGAGGCCAAGGCAAGAGGAGCACTTGCCGTCAGGAGTTCAAGACCAGCCTGGGTAACATAGTGAGACCTCCTTCTCTACGAAACATTTAAAAAAATTAACCAGGCATGGTGGCACATGCCTATAGTCCCAGCTACTTAGTAGGTTGAGATGGGAGGATGGTTTGAGCCCAGGAGCCCAAGGCTGCAGTCAGGTGTGATCATATGACTGCACCCTAGCCTGAGACAGAAGGAGACCCTGTCTCAAACAAAAAACAAAAACAAGAGGCAGACAGAGGACAAGGAGGGTTTGAGAAGAAGAGGGATGAAAGGCTGAGGGGATGCATTCTTTGAGGCACACTGCCACGGGCTTTCTGGTTTCTGGAGCTGAGGAGGGAGGAAGAGAGGCTCCTCTGTCATTGGCTTTAGGCTGTAGACAATACCTGTAGGGGTTCTGTGTGGTTAAGAGAGTACCCTTTGATGTTAGACAAAGCAAGGTTTAAGTCTTGACCTTGTTACTTACCAACTATGGGACCTTTAGGAAGTTCCCCTGCAGGGTCAGTCCCACAGACTCTGGCCGATGGATGAAATGCACACTCAGACACAGGTATGCAGTGTAAGAGCAGCTCGATGACTGCCTGGGTCTAGTGGCCAGATTGCAGCCCGGAGAAGCTGGAGCTGCTTGCTCTTAATCCGTGCAGGCACAGTGCCGAAAACCTGGAGCCCACGCAACCTGTAGGTAATCAGCATTTATAACTTTCCCATAACCTCACCCATGCAGATGATCAAAGGTCAGTTCCTGGTCACCGTAAGTGAACAAGCCTGTTGAAGATCACTTTTCCCACAACCCCTTGTACCTACTCCTGCCCTCTGCCTGTGGGTTATAGAACAGCTGCCTTCAGCTATTCTCTCCCGAGGCTCTGCAGAACCTTTGCACCTTTCAGAAGGTTTATGTCCTTTCCCTTTGGATTTTCCCACCACTTTGACCCATCTCCTCCATTTCCAAACCTCTCTGAGCTTTGGTTTCTTCATCTTAAAGTCATGGTCCTAAAATACGATGCCTGCCTCCTAAGACTGACGCATCCCCATCTCATCAGAAGTTACGAGCGTGGTTACTGTGTTTCTCTTACCTAGATATTACTGTGTAAGTGAATTAGGGATCACTTATTTTCTGCTAACGTATCTCCAAATCATTAATTCTGGTTAACAGTAGAGGGAGAAGAAGGGATATTTACTTGGTACCAGCTCCAGCCTCAGCTCTATGCGAGGTGCTTTATTTGGTGAATAACAGCGCTGTCCTGACCCTGGGCTCCTGATCAGTGTCCTGTCATGAAGGAGAGGGTCACTCTCTCCTCACTTGGGAGCACTTTGATCCGTAAGGACTCTGTGCCTCTGGAAATGAGACAGTGTGTTATGATGCATTTGGGAAGTGTCCATGCAGAAGATGAGGTCATTTTTCCCTGGCAACTAGACCCAAACTATATTGCACTATTTTGAACTGGAAGATATTGTAACATTTCAGCCCACACTGTCCCCGTTAATTCAATGTGCTAAGTGTTATTTCATCCTGAAATTAAGTAGGCGGTTCTATTGGGGAGAAATTCTCAGTCTTAGACCTGACAGTTTAGATCTATTTCTTTCACCAAAGCTTGTATTATTATTATTCATGAAAGTAATATATGTATGTTACAGATAATTTAAAAAGTGGGGAAGTCTTAGAACTCTAATAACATAATAACACAACATAATGAGTTAGGATTCATTGATCCAGGCACCTGACATACATTATGTAGTCCTCACATTAAACCTGGGAGGATGAGTATTATTATTCCGATTTTACCAATAGGTAAACTGAGGCAGAGAGAGATTGAGAAATGTGTCCAAAATTACATAGCTAAACTATTTCAACTCTAAAATGCCTGTCTCCAAAGTTTATACTCCTGCATGTAATGTTACCCTAGGGGAGGGCTGAGGGCGGGGGAGAGCCCAGAGATAATACTACAACATTGCGGTCGTTCTTTCTAGTCTTATTTCCACACACCTGTTTTTTATTTGGCTAAGATCACACTGGATATGGCATTTGAAATCCTACATTTTATCACTTGGCGTTATCTGATAAGCAGGTGGGTGAATGACATGGAAAATGTCATATGCAGTTCACGGGGGCTGTTCCAGAAAACACTATCAACTCAACAGAAGCAACTTTCAGCTGGAAACAGGACAGCTGGATTTTGGGTTTTTTTTAACTTTGAGGTTCAGGGGTACATATGCAGGTTTGTTACATGAGTAAATTGCATGCTGCCAGGGTTTAGTATGCAGATGATTTTGTCACCTGGGTCATTAGCATAGTACCCAATAGGTAGTTTTTAAATATTCACCCTCTTTCCTCCCTCCACCCTCAAGTAGTCCCCAGTGCCTGTTGTTCCCTTCTTTGTGTCCATGTGCACTCAATATTTAGCTCCCCCTTATAAGTGAGAACATGCAGTATTTGGTTTTCTGTTCCTGTGTTAGTTTACTTAGGATAATGACGTCCAGCTCCATCCATGTTACCGCAAAGGACATGATTGCATTCTTTTTTCATGGCTGTGTAGTATTCCACGGTGCATATGTCTAGGGGAAGAGCAGACTGGGAGCAAGCAGCACCCTTCAGTGGCACTTTCCCTTTGTCCTCCCATCTCCTGCCAGGTCCCTGCAGTCCCCAACGGCTGCTGAACTGGATGCTGGCCTTGGCTTGCCAGCGAGGGCACCTGGGAGTTGTGAAGCTCCTGGTCTTGACACATGGGGCCGACCCGGAGAGCTACGCCATCAGGAAGAATGAGTTCCCTGTCATCGTGCGCTTGCCCCTCTATGCGGCCATCAAGTCAGGTGGGTCTCCCCACTACCCCAGTCAGCCCTGACCGTGCAGACTGTCTCAGCCTCCAGATGTGGGACCGTACCTTTATTCTCACTCTTAGTTCTCAGATTACCTCTTTTGCAACTCCTGTTTTGTGTTTCTTTTTCAAAATATCTGCACCCTTCCTCATTTCCTCCTCGCTTGCCCCCGCAAGGGGATTTCAGTGACAGAGACTGACTGTGGCTAGTGGGACTGTTGTCTGAGGCACTCCAAAGGGCAAAGCCCCACAGAAATTCTCCCACTAACAGGAACTTGACACATCAAGGGAAGTAAATAGAGAAGTACAACCAGCACAAGTACCTTTTCAGTTTCCATTCCACATATCAGAGGCTGCCTTTCCAACAACTCTGACACTCTCTGCACCTGCATGCCCTTAGCTTTCTGGGTTTGTTCCTTTAGGAAATGAAGACATTGCCATATTCCTGCTTCGGCATGGAGCCTATTTCTGTTCCTACATCTTACTGGACAGTCCTGACCCCAGCAAACATCTGCTGAGAAAGTATTTCATTGAAGCCAGTGTCTTGCCCAGCAGTTATCCAGGAAAAACAGTGAGTAGTCACTGCCTGTGGAGTGCATCTTATTTCCTTTTGTTCTGCTGAAACAGAATACCACAGACTAGGGAACTTAGAATAGACAGAAATATATTTGGCTCACAGTTCTGCAGGTTGGGAAGTCCAAGGGCGTAGTGCTGGTGTCTGGTGAAGCCCTTTGTGCAGTCGCATCCCATGGCGGAAGGTGGAGGGCAAGAGACCAACAGACCCAGGGAGGGAAGAACTCACTTTTACAACAACTCGCCCTCAAAATGACAAACCCACGCCCACAGTCACAACACTAATCACTTTATGAGGGTGGGGCCTTCCTGGCCTAATCACCTCTTAGTGGTTCCACCCCTTATCATCACAACAGCAATTGCATTTCATCATGAGTTTTGAAGGGGACATTCAAACTACAGCAGGTTGGGATCTGAAATCCCGGCTTCATCCCCCTCCCAAACTTTTTGTTTATTTGCTTTTTTCAAAAATTGGCTAAATACGTCATGTTTAACATATTTTCTTTTTAAAATTTGTATGTTTTAAATTTTAAGATTACTAAATTCATATACGATTGTTATAACAAGTGATAACAATTGAAAGTGGTAATAAAAATGATGAATCTTCTGCCCTCGAAGTAAATAATTAACAACCAAGTTTCCCCATCCTTCCATATGCGATGCTATAAGAACATTTATACACCTCTACAAGGTTTAGTTTAATTTCTCATTTGAATAACAAACATAGTATTGCATTGTTTATATTATCCTCAACTTGGCTTTTTAAATTTCATCATCTATCATGGGCTTCCTCCAGATCAGTTAGTGTGGCTAACTCATGCTTTCAGGTGCATTCTTTAAATATGTAGAGTTGATGTAGCTTAGTTGACATAGCTCTCCTTCCATAGGTGAACATGTGAAATATGTTCTTTCCTCTTTCAGTATAGCCCGATTTGCTATGGTATGTTTGCTTATATAGAGCAGAGTCCCAAAAGCGGACTGCTTTGGAAACACTGCCCCCCAAAACTCTGGTGATTCACACTGTCACCAACAAAATATAGAATTCTCTGTCCCCACACCTCAGCCAGCAATAGGCATCCTGGAGCCTATTAATTTTTATAGCATGATTGGCAAAAATAGTATCTCCTTAATTTCCGTGTTTTTATTATTAATAATATTGAATATCTTTTCATATGTTCATGAACTATCTGCATTCTCCTTAAGTGAACTGCCTGTTACTGTTCATTGTTTATTTTTTCTAAAGGATTGTTTGTCTTTTTTTCTCACTTAGGAGGGTTTTGTTTTTTTTCTTGGTGTATTAGAGGTTTTTAAGACTTGGCTTATCATAAATGTCACCAATATTTTTCCCAGTCCATTATTTTTCTTTTCTTTTTTGTAATCTTTTGTTATCTTTTTGTGATAGCAAAGATAAAAGAATACGTAATTCAATATGTTCATCTTTTTCTTTCTGGTATCTGTGTATAAAAGAAGGCCACTTTCACTCTACTTCTATTTCCATATTCTCCTGACGTTCCTTGTAATGTTTTCATTCATTTAGTTTTTACGTTGTAAGCTTTAGCCTTTCTGGCATTTATTTGTGTGTATTGTATGAGGGAAGTGGCAGAGGGTGGAGGTGGCTAGCTTTTATCTCTTCCAGATAGCTAACCAGTTACTCTAGCACAGTTTTAAAATAAAGCTTCCTTTTTCATCTGAACTTAAATGTCACCATGGGCATCTTCCCCAGTATCTATATCTGTGTACATTTTGGGATTCTCAGTACTGGTTCACTGGCCTATTAATCTGTTTCTGGCAAATGTCATATTGTTTTGATAATAGGCACCACATTTAAGTCTTACAGTCTGTTAATGCAAGTTTTCTGTTCATTTGGTTGTTATTTTTTTCAAAGATGACTGGACTATTAATCGACATTCATTCTTCTATTTTGCCCATTTCCCACAGTGACTCTATTTGTGTAGCTTTTATTTTCTTTAATGAGATTTTTTTTTTCTTTTCTTTCTAAAAGTCCTGGACCTGTCTTGTCTATCTGTGACTTTTTCTATTGTTTCTGCTACCATTTAAATGAACTATCTATGAATTTATATAACTCCTTTCCATTTCTGTTCCAACCTGATGTTACTAGTATGGAGAACAGTCGTTCTGTTTTTTCTGTTTTACCCAGTTCTTTTCCCATCTTCTCTTTTCGCTCTAGTAATTTTTACTGGAATTCCCTGAGACTTTTGGATGTGATCATATTCTGTAAATTCAAAACAAGCTGATCTCTTCTTTTCTAGTATTTATATAACTTGTTTTATTATGTATCTTGAGAAATTTCAAAAGTTAAATAATCATGATTCTAGCAGTTATATGTATCTTGTTCCTGGTTTTGAAGGTCTTGGTGTCACCAATTTATGAGCATTTGCTCTAGACAGTTGGTAAATAGGTTCTTGTTATATTTAGGTAATTTCCATGTATTCATTTTTGCTTTGAGTTTTCGTTAGGAAATATTGCTGAACTTTGTCAAATCCCCTTTTGCAGCAATTAGTGTATTCATGTAGCTTTTCTACTTTAATGTACTTACTGAATAAATGATTATGAGAGATGTTGACTCCATCTTGAACTTCTGTTACAAATGCTAATTGTCTTTTTTTAACTGCTGGATTTGATGTCTTGACATTTTATTTACAGTTTCTGCATCTGTGTTTATAGGTGAATTGATCTGTTATTTTCTATTATTAATGTTTTTATGTGGCTTAATATAAGATGATGCTAGCTTTACAAAATAACTTGGGGAACTTTCCATCTTAATATATCTGGAAAAGCCTCAGGAATTATTTATTGTTAAAGATTAGTTAGATAAAGTAGATCTTTATTTTCTGATTCCTTTTGAAGTCATTTGTCAATTCACATTGTCTGCTTTCCCTTATATGCAAATCAGGAAATTACATTTTGGTAGCAAATTATCCATTTCCTTTAGGTTTTTTAATTTGCCGCCATAATGATGCATTTTCTTATTCTTTTCTTCTATATCTATACTTATATTACTCTCTTTATTTATGTTGTTGAACAGTTTTATTTTTTCTCTTTCACCCTTAAACCAGCCAGAGATTTATGCTAAAATACAAGTCCTGTCAAGAACTTGATAGATTTTTTACATTACTTGTTTTGTTTGTTATTTGAATAATTTTAGCTTCTGTCTGTATTAAAACCCTCTTCTCATATATATATATTTGAGATGGAGTTTCACTCTTGTTGTGCAGGCTGGAGTGGAGTGGCGTGATCTTGGCTGTCTGTAACCTCCACCTCCAGGGTCCAAGCGATTCTCCTGCCTCAGCCTCCAGAGTAGAGGGGATTACAGGTGTGCACCACCATGCCCAGCTAATTTTTGTGTGTTTAGTAGAGATGGGATTTTGCCATGTTGGTCAGGCTGGTCTTGAACTCCTGACCTGAGGCGATCCACTCACCTCGGCCTCCCAAAGTGCTGGGATTACAGGCGTGAGCCACCACGCCCAGCCCGATATTTTTCCATCTTTTAGAATTATATTTATTGCTGTTTCCTTTTTACCCTTCCCTTATTCCTGCTGGTTTCCTGGTTTCTAAAGAATGCTGACATTCTACTTTCTGTGTATTTCTACTCTGTGCCTTGGTTGGTTTTCTCAGTTATAAAACAGAGATAACAATAATCTCCACCATGGAGGGCAGCTGCAGTTAGCACAGGGCCTGGTACATAGTAAGTGCTCAATAAATAGTAGTTGACATTATTATTAGCCTCCCGTCCCCAAAGAAAATAATGATCATGTAACCCTGACATTTATGTAGTGCTGGTTATTTTCCTAAGTGCTCTGTTACTTGGTCCTTGTTACACTTCAGTAAGAACTGCAGAGAATAGTGTGTGTTTTACAGATGAAATTATTGGGTATAAAGACAGTATGTTATTTATCCAAGGTCAACGAATACTAAACAATATTGATGCTCAGGCTCTCAGGCATGGGCTTTCCCCGGTTCTCAGTTCCTGAACCGTACCACCAAGGCTTCACATAGACTAGGATTCTCTGCACATCACGATCCCTGGGAACCTTTTAACACCCTGACGCTCAGACCGCCTCCTACACTGATTAAATCCGAATCTCTGGGGTGAGATGAAGAGTCTTAGAAATTCTCCAGGTGATTCCAGTGTGCACCCAAGGTCGAGAGCCAGTGTCTCCGATTTTCTTGGTGTAAAGGTAAAAGCAGAAACGGCTGTCATCTCTATCTGTGATCTTTTCTGTGGGGTAACTCTTCTTCCACCTGTCAAGGTGGGCATAGAGCATGGAGAAAGTGGTTACTGTGTCTTGTGAATTCAAAGACAAGGAAAAGACAATGCTGCTTTTCCTCCCATTGGCTCTGTTGCATGGAGTCAGAAGAGGAAATGAAATTTCAGTACAACCTGAGTCATAGGACTCCTTGAGTTTCCCCAAAGCCGATGGTATTTTTAGCATTCAAGTGAATTTCAAAGTACCTTGGAGTGGGTGTGCCTGGCTGCTTGTGATCTCCAGCCTGCAACAGCACATTCCTGCTGTGCCACTGGTAGAAGAGAGGCGAGAGCGTGGCCAGGTGGAGGGCTCCAGCATCAGGAAGGATGACTCAGGAGCCAGAGGTAAGTGCTCCCACCTTCCCAGGTATCCAGTAGGATTAAACTGACGGTTTGGTTGGTTCAGAATATTACACAAGGGTAGGCATGAAAAGGGTGCTTCTCTGACATGATAGGTGGTGTGAAAACACCTTTGGCAGTCATGGGTGTGACCTTGTTGAACTATCAAATCCTTCAGGGTGCGTGTGATGGAGGCTGTTGCTCCAGCCCTGGTACAAGTCATCACAGGCCACGCGGTGGCATCTTAGGGAGATAATGCATGTGCCATTATGGTGACGCCTTAGGGAAATCACACAAGTGCCGTTATGGTGACGTCTTAGGAGATCACGCATGTGCCATTACGGTGACGTCTTAGGAGATTGTGCCATTACGGTGACATCTTAGGAGATCATGCATGTGCCATTACGGTGACGTCTTAGGGAGATCAGGCATGTGACATTATGGTGACGTCTTATGGAGATCACACATGTGACATGGTGATGTCTTAGGGAGATCACACATGTGCCATGGTGGCGTCTTAGGGAGATCATGCATGTGACATTATGGTGGCGTCTTAGGGAGATCACACATGTGCCGTCATGGTGGTGTCTTAGGGAGATCACACATGTGCCATCGTGTTTTTTGTGTGGTTGAGTTCTGCCTAACTCACCAGCTGGTCAGTATTTTTAATGTCATTGCTGCCTTCGTGGAAGCCACAGCTGGTCCAGGTACAGCAGCCCCTCTGCATGTTTCTGGATCAAGCATGGCCCGAATCTACCTCTGCCAGCAAATGGAGAAAGTGCAGAGAAACTCACATTTGTTTTCCCTTGGCAGTGGCTGGCTGCTTGGGTTTTGTTGATGTTTGGTTGAAGAAGGTCCCAGAGGCCACACTGCATGGTCTGGACTGCTGGGACACACTCTTTAAGGAACAAAAGTGAAGTCAAGTCAGACCTGGCCAAGCCGTTTGCCTGGCTGGGCGGTGCTCCTCTTAAAACAGCTGAAGTCCTACCGGAACGTCTAATGTGACGGCCTGCGTTCGTGGTGAATATCCTGACAACGTTTAGCTGTGTTTCCACGAGAAACAGCTCAATGCTTTGATGTTGTCATACCCAGAAAGGAACAGGAAAACTCAGAAATGCCAGGAAAAGGCTAATCAGATCCCAGATTAGCCGCGTTGTTCATCCTTGTTCAGCAGTTAGAGTGCCAGGCCAAGGCTCGCTGGAGCTGTTTTAAGTATGGGAAGTAGACCAGGCCTGAAATTAACTTTCAAACGACCCAATGGGGAAATTATTAATTTCCTTTGAAAAGTCTCTAATGATTTCAAATCTGGCAACTAACCTAAAGAGAGAGGGACATTTATTATTACTCTTTGGATCAGTCCTGGCTTATGTAGATTGCAAGCTCCTGGTGCCCCACCCTTCACGTCTGTGTGTCAGTGCCTGAGCCCAAGCAGCCCAGCTGCACATCCTCAGAGTTAGGGCAGGCACTTTAGTGGGACCGTGCAAGCTGCTAATGGAGGCACCTGAGCCAGGGCTGCGTGCTCATGCCTGATGGCCGGGAGCTGGTGGCCTTTCCTGAGAGACACCTGAGGCCTCTGGGCAACATCCCTTTCTTAGGTAGGACCTCACATTTGGTGCAGAGGGTGTTATTCCAGAGCTTTGTGCATTGTAGAGCACTTCTGCACACATCACCACTGCCTGGTGCCCCTTAATATTTTCTCAGCAGACGGTGCTGCTGTAGGAACACAGGTGGGCACTGGCATTCCCACAATTCAGCCTGGCCCGGCAAGGCCCCCATGGTAAGAGCCAGTGCTGGGGCATGGACCCTGACCCCTCATGGCCTGGCCTTTTCAGCAATCACTTGTGTGAGCAGAAGAGGAGGCCCTTCCTCTACCCTCTGAGAGTCACGAAAGCAAACTCTGGATTGTTCCCAGCACCCTTCCTCCAGCTCCACTTGTCTTGTGCCCCGTTGAGCAATTCAGTCAATTGTTCCACACATACCCATTTTTCTCTACATTCCAAACACATGCCCATTTTCCCTGGGTTCCAGATACTGAAGCTTCCCCCGTCCTTGTCGTCTGCCCATATGCTTTCCCTGTGGAATAGACCAGTGTGACACTATCCATGTGTACATTAGTGCTTCACAGAACTCAAAATTGGGGAGCCAGGGCCGCGGCAGAATAAGTGAATGGGAGCAGAACAGGCCTTCTTAGTCCGGTGTTCATGTCCTGCTTGATTTTAAGAGCCACGAAGCAGTGAGCATGTCAGTCACGTGTCTTTAGTTAACAGCAGAGAAAATGATTAAGCTAGACGGGCAGAAACAGAAAAACTGTTATTTGAACTTTAGTGACAAACTAAAAGACATAATGAGAATAGAATAAGAAAGAGAATAACCGTAAGAAACATTATTGAGCCAGGCGTAGTGGCTCACACCTATAATTCCAGCACTTTGGGAGGCCGAGCTAGGTGGATCACAAAGTCAGAAGTTTGAAACCAGCCTGGCCAACATGGTGAACCCCCACCTCTACTAAAGATAAAAAAATTAGCCAGGCATGGTGGCACGCACCCATTACCCCAGCTACTTGGGAGGTTGAGGTAGGAGAATCTTTTGAACCTGAAAGGCAGAGGTCGCAATGAGCCAAGATCACACCATTGCACTCCAGCCTGGGTGACAGAGCAAGACTCCATCTCAAAAAAAAACAAAACAAAACACATTATCCAAGGCTGTGAGAATTGTTGGATATCAACACAGTTTATTACAATGCAAATCAATTCTAGACAGGTTAGCATTAAGCACTGAAAACTCATCAGAAAATACATATCTATAGATATAGATGATATCTATGATATAATATATATATATAATAATATACAGATGTAATGATATAATCTATATAGATGTTATATACATAGACACACACACACACACACACACACACACACACACACACATATATTTAAAAGCATTTTTATCCCAGTTATAAGTGGGAGATGATTGCCTTTCAATTTCTAAATGTATATGAAGATACAAGGTCAGAAATAACATGAATATTAAAGCAAAATAATTTATACTAAACATAATTTTAAAAGGAAAGACGTGGCAAATATTTCAGAAAAAAGAACTGACACTTAAATCCAAGGTAGATCATTGATGCTATTCCATGTCAGTTGATGATTGAATTGAATTTAGCCAAGGTTTGTAAATCACCGGCTAGATGCTTGGGACTCCGCAGTGATGGGTCAGACTCTTGCCCTGGCTGTTACATTGCTCACAGATTCCGCTGAGGAAAACGTTGAGACAAATGAACAGTTAATGTACATATAAGAAAACACCAGCAGTAAATCGTGGCATGGAAACATATACAACATTACTGGCAATTACAGAAATTCAAATTAAAACAACTTGCAAGTACTGTCACACACCTATTAAACTGGCAAAAATAAATAGACACACTGAGTAAGACATTTGGCAGGGCAGTGGAGCAATGGACACATCAGTGTCTTGCTGCTGGCAGTGCAAATTGGTTCCCTATGTGTGGAAAGTAATTGGCATCATGTGGCAAAAGCTATAAACCTCTTTTCACCCAGTGAACTGTTCAGAATTTGATATTTCCTTTCTCAAGGATACCTCTAGAACATAATTCAAATGACATAAATAGTGATTGCCACAAACATGGTCAAAGCATTGCTAATTATTATAAGAAAACGGGGGAAAGAAACCAATATGTCTGCTGGGCACAGTGGTTCATGCCTGAAATCCCAACACTTTGGGAGGCCTAGGTGGTAGATCAGCTGAGGTCAGTAGTTCGAGACCAGCCTGGCCAACATGGTAAAACCCCATCTCTACTAAAAATACAAACATTAGCTGGGTGTGGTGGGGCATGCCTGTAATCCCAGCAACTGTGGGGCTGAGACACGAGAATCGCTTGAATCCAGGAGGCAGAGATTGCAGTGAGCCGAGACTGTGCCACTGCACTTCAGCTGGGGTGATAGAACAAGATTCTGTCTAAAAAGAGAAAGAAAGAAAGAGAGAGAAAGAGAGATAGAGAGAAAGAAAGAAGAAAAAGGAAAAGAAGAGAAGAGAAAGGAACCAACGTGTCTGGTGGCAGAGATAGACTACACCATCCATGTTGTACCAGCAAACAGACCACGCCTAGCCAGGAAAAAGCAAGCCTGCTTCCTCAGCACTCAGCACTCAGCACACTGCTGCTCCTTGACCCAGAAAACCCTGAAGATACCTACACAACATCCTCAGGAAAACTTTCTTTAACCCTCAGGCCTGGTCACTTACCCCCACCCCAACCTTACACGTCTCAGAGCTTCCTGTCAGTTTTATTCAAAGCACTAAGCAAAGTTTGGGGTTATCTGTGTGGGTGACATTCTTCTTTAATCAATTTCCCCACATGACTAAAGCTTCCTCAAAGCAGAAACCTTGGCCAATTTTGCTCACCCCTTGTTTGACCTTTGGTGTAGGGCTTGGAACAAAATGGATAGGTGGGTAGGTGGATACTGGATGGGTGGGTGAATGAATGGATGGATGGTTACATGAATGGATAGATGGGTCAGTGGATGGTTGCATGGTTCCATGGATGGATAGGAGGATGGTAGATGGATGAATTGATGGATGGATAGATAGATGGGTGGTTTGATGGTTACGTGGTTGCATGGATAGACGGGTGGGTTGATAGTTACATGGATGCATGAATGGATGGATGGATGATTGCATGGTTGCATGGATGCATGGATGGATGGACGGACGGACGGATGGACAGATGGATGGATAGATGGATGATTTCATGGTTGCATGGATGCATGGATGGATGGATGGATGGACGGACGGATGGATGGACGGATAGATGGATGATTTCATGGTTGCATGGATGCATGGATGCATGGATGGATGGATGGATGGATGGACGGACGGATGGATGGACAGATAGATGGATGTTTGCATGGTTGCATGGATGGTTGGATGGTGGATGATTGCATGGTTGCATGGATGGATGGATGGATAGATGGATGCATGGATGCATGGATGGATGGATAGATAGATGGATGCATGGATGCATGGATGGATGCATGGATGGATGGTTAAAATTTTTATATGCAATAACCTCCCTTCTGTTTACATAGGGTCTCATAGCTTTAAAAAGTACTTTGCCAAATATTCTATTTTAATCTCTTATACAACCTGTGAGGTGGAAGTTTTGCGTTATTTACAAGTTGAGAAAACTGAGGGTTCTCTCAAAAGCAAGTTAAGTAGCTTAGTAAACTGCAAACACCAATTTTTATTTCTTGCTTTTCTCTCTCTCTCTCTCTCTCTCAATCTCTCTCTCTCTCAAATAGCTATTGGCAAAATTCCTAAGTTGGAACTAGTGACAGGAGATTAGAGATTTCTTGTAAGTTTCCTGTTTTTAAAAGGAATGACTGAAATATTACCCCCAAAAAAGGTACAATGTTGCTTTTTGTTTTAACAAACCTCTCTACCTAATTTTTAAGAATTTTAGCAAAGAAAAGGTGATGAATTTTACTAAACACATCTTTTGGCATTCACTTGCTAAGAGGAGCTCTGTTTCCCTTTCTTTGATAGAACACGCTGTGCTTCTCCCTAAATTACTGCCATGTTGTTGTCTTTGTGTAGACCCTGTCTGGCTAGAGAACTTAAAACTTTGAGTTTAGTTGCTGTAGTTGATTAAATATTTTGTTGCAGTTTCTGCATCCATGTACCTACACGTAATTGGCCTGGAATTTTAGTGGTCCTTGCAAAGTAACTGGTTTTGACTCATAAAATGAAACCAGTCCTGTATTAAGGAACATTGATATAACATAGGGACTATTTGTTACTTGAAATATCCGATTGGGAAAACAGTTATATTGAATTAGGAGCTTTGGGGAGCCGGTTCTTTATTTTCCTTGTTTGTTTCATAGAATGTTTTGTTTTGTCTCTGATTGTATCACTGATAATTTTTTTTGGTAAGTAAACCTTAGGTTTCTACTTCTAGTTTGCCTATTGTCTGAACTTGTACCACAGATCGTTACAATGATTGTTCAGTGCAGATTGTTACATGTTGATTGTTTAATACAGATAGTTACATGTTGATTGTTTAAGATAAGATCAGAAGTGTATCTCATAAGTTATTTTTGTGCTTATGTTTCTCATTTATCTGGTTTCTGTGGTAATGTTTCCTTTCTTTGTTTGTTTAAACATATTGGCAGCTAACCACTAATTCTGATATTTACAATATATTTAGCAGACATGCTATTGTCAAAACTGACTTCATTGCTTTCTCTCATTTAGTCTTTTATTTAACTGAGTAAACCCCTCTAAGATTAGAAGGAAACTGTCGGCCAGGCACAGTGGCTCATGCCTGTAATCCCAGCAATTTGGGAGTCCGAGACAGGTGGATCACAAGGTCAAGAGATCGAGACCATTCTGGCCAACATTGTGAAACGCCATCTCTACTAAAAATACAAAAAAAAAAAAAAAAGCTAGGCATGGTGCCAGGCGACTGTGGTCCCAGCTACTCGGGAGGCTGAGGCAGGAGAATTGCTTGAACCTGGGAGGTGGAGGTTGTAGTGAGCCAAGATCGCACCACTGCACTCCAGCCTGGTGACAGAATGAGACTTTGTCTAAAAAAAAAAAAAAAAGAAGAAGAAGAAGAAGGAGACTGTTCCCCCTTTTCTTGTCTCTCCTTTCCCAACTCCCTGTGGTATTTATTCTCAAGTCCTTTCTGAAATTCTCCATTTACACCATAGAGTCCTCACAGGCTTTCCCCAAATTTAATGGCTGATTTTTTTTTCTGTCATTGTCATTACCTTTTAAAATTACATTTCTAATCTACTTATCTCAACAAAAATGCTTTTGGCTTTTAAGAGTCGTTCCTTGCCTTTCCTTTTGTAAACTGTGTGAACATGGTCATAATCTGTGTCAATGAAGTGTTCCCAGTTCTCAAGTCCCAACCTCCCCTCTCTTCCCTTGACTCATTACCATCTGAATTCCTAGAACAGTTATAACAAAGCACCCAAAACTGGGTGGCCTAAAACAACAGAAAATTTATTATCTCACACTCCTGGAGGTCAGCAGTCCAAGGTCAAGGTGTTGGCAGGGTCGGCTCCTCCTGAAAGCCCCGAGGGACTTCTCTGTCCCTTCCAGCTGCTGGGGGCTGCTGGTGGTCCCCAACACTCCTTGGCTTATGTCCACATCTCTCCAGTTATCTGCCAACTTCTCCCCATGTCCTTACATCATCTTCCCATTGTCTGCCTCTATGTTCAAATTTGTCCTTTTTCATAAGGACAGCAGTCACATTGGGTGAGAGCCCTCACGGTAACCTTATTTTGGCTAGATGACCTCTGTTTTTAATTAAGGTCACTTTCTGGGGTACAGGGCATTAGGACTTCAGCATATCTTTTAGGAGGGGCATACTGCAACTCATCACACCATCCTTGCCACCTTTGCTTCATTGCCCTTGGCCTGGATCCACCTGCCATGGGCCCCCTTGGGAACCAGGCAGACAGCCAGTCAAGGTACAGTGGCCTTCTCATCCTCCTATTTTAAATGCCTCCTTTCTCCTTAAGAGCTTGTCTCCACCAGAGTGCAGGCACTTGAGAAGCAGGCATTTAGAACACCCACACTGAGGATTTCTCCTGGGAGCAGAGATGAGGCACAGTTTGTTTTGGTTCTGCTGTGGCTGTCCCGTATACAAGGATGCTGGGACAAAGTTGCTGTCTCTGGTGTTGCTGATTCTCTGTCCCTGAATCCCTGTTGCTCAGGGCCCCTTGTGGTGGTCTGGGATTCCAAAGAACATGCAGCCTTAAAATTTACCTTCAGCTTGCGGGTATCCGTGCACAGGCCCTGCCTGCAGCCTTCATCTCTTCTCTACTGTAATCATTGGCATCACTCAGATGACCTGGGGTGAACCTTCGGATGCCGTTTCCGGGCCTGCTGCTCTGAGCACCTTTGTTTTGGCATGTTCTTCAGGCCTTTGGGGGTCTCTTCATTCTGGATTAGACTCATTGATTCCACAGCTCCTCTGGCTGTTGGTGGTTCTTATTGTTTCTTCTGCGTATCAGGGTGTGGCTCTTGTCTCACTGGCTGATTCAACAAGGAGAAGGCACCATCCCAGGAATCTTTGCTTAACTGCAGAAGGAAAGACTTGGGATTCGTGTGAGCAAAGGATTGACAAATTCAAGAACTTTCTGTGTATTTCCCTTCCTTGTAACATGTATGTCTTCATTGAATAGTTACCTTTTTTTTTTTAGACAGAGTTTTGCTCTTGTTGACCAGGCTGGAATGCAATGGCTCAATCTTGGCTCAGTGCAACCTCTGCCTCCCAGGTTCAAGTGATTCTCCTGCCTCATCTTCCTGAGTAGCTGGGACTACAGGCGTGTACCATGATACCCTGCTTGCTTGCTTTCTCTTTATTTTCCTTTCTCTTTCTTTCTTTTCTTTTATTTTTCCTTTCCTTTCCCTCCCTCCCTTCCTTTCTTCCTTCTCTTTCTTTTCTTTTTTCTTTTCTTTCTTTCTTTCCCTCTCCCTCTCCCTCTCCCTCTCCCTCTCCCTCTCCCTCTCCCTCTCCCTCTCCCCCCTTTCTTTTCTTTCTTTCAATG
>CM052653.1:140191443-140327366 GCA_028533165.1 Leontopithecus rosalia
AGCCACCATGCCCGGCCGAATACATACTTATTAACTGCCTTTTATTGTGTTGTACCTTCTGTCACTGAGTCATAGTCTGTGCTCTGAAAGGATTGGCAGTTTCTAGGGGGTAAGATTCTTACTCATGACTCATAAGCAAAATACTGACCAACTGACGGGAACAAGGAGTTGGAGACACGGGAAGAGCTATGAATTCTGCTTTGTGGGGTCAGTGAGACCTAGTAAGGAGCTAACATTACAGCGTCACTCTGGCAAGGCTGCTCTTGACCCCACAGAATCGTACAGGGGCACACCTGTGTGCATATGTCCCAAGAGCCAGGAATCCTTTTCTGAGTCTGCACTGGGCTGGGGTGCCAGCCACATCTGCTGAGGCTCAAAGCCAGCCTAACAGCCTTGTAGATGCCAGTTTTTCATAAACAAGTTTTTTCTTCAACCAGTAGGTCTGCACTGACATAATAAGATAAGAGATGTCATTGTGGCCCAGTGCTTCATTCGCTGTCATGAGTTCATGGTTAACATCTCCAAGAAGCAGCATGTAAAGGCGGCTAGTACCCTCCTGAATGGTTCCCTTCTTACACCCTAGTCTCTAACGAACCAGTTGCCCTTAAATACACTCAGTCCTTCTTGAAAACAACCCAAGTCACTACCACTGCCATGGAGGACAAGTTTCCAAAATCACTGCACTGCGCCTTCTGGAGAAAGAGGTACTTTTACTTGACCTGAAATTTAAAGGGCTCATGCTTGAAAACCAATATGAGCAGATTCCCAGTCTGCTTGCTCCAGAGTGGGTGCAGCTTAACCACTGCTGTGTTGAATTGGTGGGTTCTCCATAACCAGCTGTCTTTGATTTTGTCACTCAGCCTTCATGGGTAGGATTATACAATTGCTGGCTTTGTTCTCTCTGAATCTTGTTTATTGCGATTCTGCCCGGACTAAACACAAATACGTAACGAGGGCTAATGAGGGCTTCAGAGCTTAAAGAGCTGCATTTTAATGTCAAGTGCATGGACATCTCTTTGTATTATTTTTTGAGATGGAGTCTGTGTCACCCAGGCTGGAGTGCAGTGGTACAATCTCAGCTCACTACAACCTCTGCCTCCTGGGTCCAAGTGATTCTCCTGCCTCAGCCTCCTAAGTAGCTGGGACTACAGGTGTGCACCATCACACCAGGTTAATTTTTCATATTTTTAGTAGAGATTGGGTTTCACCATGTTTTCCAGGCTGGTCTTGAACTCCTGACCTCAAGTGATCCACCCACCTCAGCCTCCTGAAGTGCTGCGATTACAGGTATCAGCCACCATACCTGGCCCTGAGCATCATCTTTTTTAACTACGTTCTTTCTCCTTTCTCTCTGCTTTGTGGACACCTGGACACCCTATAATGTCTCTGCTTGAAAAAGAAAATAACTTTTGTAAATCAGTTTTCAGACTAACCCCGGACCAGGTAGACATTGTACAGGTTATTCAACCTCCATCCAGCCCAGGAATCATTCCCAAGCATGACTATATTCCATGTGTGGGAATGATTTCTGGGTGTCAACATATTTGCAGACTTCTGCTTTTTACCACTTCTCTCCCAGCTTGAGTTTATTAGATGTCAGTCCTGCAGAAATGCAGTGGGTACATGTCTAGAAAGAGCTCTGGGAACTGGCAGCAACTGCTTCTCTGCTTCCTCATGTTGAGGGAAATAATTGGTACACACAGCCACTCATTTCTTATTGATGACTTTCTTCTGATAAAGCAGTACCCCCAGAGGAAGCACAGGAGGTTTACCCACAAGTGTTTTTTCTTGGCTGGGTGGTCATTGTCACATGCTGTTTGAATCTATGAAGGTCAAGAAACCCTTGAGTTGGGGCAGCCAGATGGGCACACACACACACACACACACACACACACACAGGCACACCTCTTCCCTCTGAATTATAAGCTCCTTGAGTGTCAGTTCTGTCTGCAGCCTCTGCATCTTCATATCCACCCCAGTGCCTGGCGAATAGTTTACACATAGCAATGCTCAAGAAAGCATCGTTGGATGTATGGGCACAAGTTCAAGGCAGCATCCCTGTTGCAGCATAGTAACATGTGCACTTGTTTGGGAGAAGATGGGGATCTCTGACCCAGGGCTTACAGGAGAAATGGGATTTGGGTGAGAGGGAGGGGACTGTGAATCCAGGAGGGAGTACATGGAGCAAGGTGCAGAGGTGGGAAGGGCGGTGTCTGCTTCATCATGCTCACAGGGCACGGCTGGAACAGAGACCAGCCTCGTCTGCAGAATCTCAGCTCCTTTACTGACCTCACTACCACCACTGCTTTTTTACTATTTCCCTCCAGACTTGAGTTTACCAGGATGTCAGTCCTGCAGAAATGCATGGGAGTGAGCCTAGAAAGAGCCCTGGGAACAGGCAAGTCTGCTTTCTCCAAGAGGAGAAAGGAGGCTCGCTCTCAGGAGTGTGTGCAGAAACCCTCTGTATTAGTCCGTTTTCACACTGCTGATACAGACACACCCGAGACTGGGTAATTCATAAAGAAAAAGAGGTTTGATGGACTCACAGTTCCACATGACTGGGGAGGTCTCACAATCTTGGTGGAAAGTGAAGGGCACGTCTTACATGGGGCAGAATGAAAGAGAGAGAATGAAACCCAAGTAAAAGCGTTTCCCCTGATAAAACCATCAGATGTCCTGAGACTTGCTACCATGGGAACAGTATGGGGGAAACGACCCCATGATTTAATTATCTCCCAGCTGGTGCCTCCCACGACACATAGGAATAATGGGAGCTACCAGTAATTCTCTATCTCATTCAAGAGATTTGGGTGGGGACACAGCCAAACAGTATCACTGTCTTAGCTCCAGGCCTAGCCTGCCTTGTGCTTCCCGTGGTGTCCTCCCATCTTGACCCCTTTGGTCACCATGATAACCCACATTCCAGTAGGGGTACGGCAGAGGTCTGCAGCCCCAGAGCACCCCAGCAGCCCCTTGAGCACATGGGCCCATCAGTTACCAACAGCAAGGCTGCACCCTTGTGGCCCCCAAAGCCTTCCTACAAATGTCACTGTTGGTCCCACTTTGTGAGCCCTGCAGATTATTTATAAACAAGGAATTTCTGCACTTTGATTGGCAGCTTTTCCTTGGCCTTGGATACCCCCTGCTTTTCAAGCATGCCCCACCCCCTAATTTCTTTCACCTAGAATAAATTAACCCCACAAATGACCACCAGCAGGAAGGGAAAGGGCATCACTATAGATCAGAGACTGCTCTGGGCAGGCAGGGAGAAGCTATGAAAGAGGCAGGGAGACATATAGTTGGAAAAGTGGGTTGGGGCTCACTAGGGGCCTGTGAGGCTGCAGAGGAAGGACTTTGGATGTTCTGCTTTAGCTGAGTGGGCCGGGAAAGCTGAAAGGTCTTGAGCAGACCTTGATATTTCAGGATGATTGATCTGGTTACAGGTGCAGAGTGGATGGCTTACAGGTCTTGCTCAAGCCTGCAACACTGATTTAGTGTCTGCTGCATAGCGGGCCTGAGGTTGAGCTGCAGAGGCAGCCAGGCAGGGCTCTGCACTGTGGGTGTGCAGTTCGGGTTCTGGTTGGCCATGCTGTCTGCCACAGCGCAGGAAATGTGGCTGCGTCAGTGCTGCCCAGATCAGTGGAGAGGTTAATACAAAGGGTCTTGAGCTGGACAGAGCCCACGAAAGTGCCCACCTCCACTGCGACTTGCCCGGAATCCACATGGAGTCAGTTAAGCAGCCTGAGTCCAAGCTCCTGCTCCTTCTGCAGTTCAGGGCTCCAGCCCCAGCTCAGGGGACATGGAGGAGGTGTTAGGAGGGAGGCTGCCATGGTTGGAACAGCCACACTTATGCCCCTCCCCAAGGGACTTATGCCATAATTGGCTCACGTCACAGTAATAAGTTGATTCTTTGCTGTTGTTTTGTATTTCATGATGGTCCTCAAAGTTTTATTTAAAGGCCTTTCAATAGACACCTAAGATTTGTTGTCAAAGCCAAAGCCATAACCAGCCTCCTCTGCACCTTGCGTATGACCGCCATTTCTGTTTGGGTCCAAACCATTCAATATTGAATGACCATGATGCCCATGCAGAGTGAGTGGAGCGGGTTGGATTGCAGTCTGGACCTCTTGGTTTCATGTTCAGCTCTCTGGCCCTTGCCCCTGAGAACTGAGTGTGTCTCTGTAAATCCAGGAAGGAGAGGCAGATAGGCCCTGCGGAGCCTTTTTAGACTTGGCATTGCAAAGTCCACATGGTGTCCTACCTGTGAGCCTGTTGCTGGGTTGACTGTCATGCTGATTCAAAGACTCCTCATGTGCTTTGCAGGATGACCACCAGAAATAATATTGGGATGAGAATTGACCTAGGCATCATTTAACAACGATGCCAAGCCATTTATTTAACAGATTAAAACGAACAATAACAGAATGAAGAGCGATACAATGGTGAATTATGGATTATGGAAAGATTAGGAAAAACCCCACTTTGCTGCATTGAGCTGGAGGCATCAGATTGCACTCATGTTAAATGTAGAGCTGTGTCCATCAATGGGCTGAGAATCAGTGACACCCCAGCAGTGGCAAGCACACCACATCCAGATCTTGGTTTCTGAATACCATTTTTTTGCTAAAGGGAATCAAGGCCTGGGCTTAGAAAGTACAAGAGGAGACTGGCAGGTCTTGTTTTGCCAGGAAGTAAGGAAGTACCCCAAAACTGATAGTGATATGTCATAGGAACAGAGGGGGTACCCTCCCACCCAAAATGGGGCTCCCCCTGGACAAATTGGGGATGACTTGGGCATCAAAAAAGATGATACTTGGAATAAGAAAGAATCTATGAGTCTCTAGTGATACTTAAAGAGGTGAGGAGACAATGCTTTTCTGTACAGAATGCCAGGTAACTAACACATAGAAAGAGAGGTCGTTTTGCAGATCTTTGACTCTGCAACCACCATTGCACTATTGATTCAGGCTGAGATCAGCAACGGTTGCTAAACCCACTGGGCAAAACGATGTAGAAACACAGAATAGTCACATGATCTCAGAATATGACCCCAGAGATTATTTACTAATCACAAAGGGTATAATGTTAACTTTTACAAAGGTGGGATCTGACACACACCACCTTAACCAAGAGACCGAACAGGGCATCACCTGTAGCAGGATGACCTGATGTCAGGGGCCCTGGGTGGGATTCAGTGGGAACCCCTAGACATGGACTCTAAGGCTGTTGCCGAAATAGCTAACTTGAATCTAAACTTCAGGAAAAAAACTGAGTAAATTCAGATTATGGGATCTTCTATAAGACAGGCAGTGAAACACAGCAGCATCTGCCCCAGATGAAGAGGCGTGGTCATGGCATTAAGTTCCAGGACTTAATGTAACAACAATGTCCAAAAAAAAAAAAAAGTGTGAAGACTCTTCTAGATGAAAGAAAAGTCAAGGGACATGACAAGGCAATGCAGTATGGGATTGCAACATAATGCAATCGTGATGGGTTCCAGATCAGGATGCAAAATAGTTATGAACCGGGGCTGGGCGCGGTGGCTCACGCCTGTAATCCCAGCACTTTGGGAGGCCGAGGCGGGTGGATCACGAGGTCAACAAATCGAGACCATCCTGGTCAACATGGTGAAATCCATCTCTACTAAAAATACAAAAAATTAGCTGGGCATGGTAGCCTGTAATCCCAGCTACTCAGGAGGCTGAGGCAGGAGAATTGCCTGAACCCAGGAGGCGGAGGTTGCGGTGAGCTGAGATTGCACCATTGCGCTCCAGCCTGGGTAAGGAGTGAAACTCTGTCTCAAAAAAAAAAAAAAATAGTTATGAACCACATTTCTGGGATAATTTCGAGTACTTGAACATGGGCTGTGAATTCAATAATATCATATTAATGTTACACTTATTGAAAAGGATAATTACATGGCTACCCTGTATAAACATTTATTGTTCTTCAGGGATATGTGCTGAACTATTTATGGGTAAAGCATCGTGACATATAATTTACTGGCAAATGATTCATCAAAAATGAAAAGTGTGCATATTTGTGCAGAGAGAGAGGAGCGAAAGCTAATGTTGAACAGTCAGTGAGTCGGGGTGAAGGGTGCGTAGGTATTCACTGTGTCCCACTGCCACTTTTATGAAGCTTCAAAAAATGTTCAAAAAAAATTTTTTTTCTTTGAGGTGGAGTTTTGCTGTTGTTACCTAGGCTGGAGTGCAATGGCATGATCTCGGCTCACCACAACCTCCACCTTCTGGGTTCAGGCAATTCTGCCTCAGCCTCCTGAGTAGCTGGCGCCACCATGCCCAGCTGATTTTTGTATTTTTTTAGTAGAGACAGGGTTTCACCATGTTGACCAGGATGGTCTCGATATCCCGAAGTGCTGGGAGCCACCGCGCCCGGCCAAAATGTTCAAAATTTTAAAATGCAGGGAGTAAAACAGTTTAACAGTGAAACTGGCTCGGGGCAATTGAGTGCCTTGGCTAACAAAATCAGCTCAGAAGTTATTCTCCTGACTTTAGATCCAGTACTGCCCGTCCCCTTTCATCCATGTGAACAGACAGACAGACAGACAGACAGAGAGACACAGACAGAGACACAAACACAGAGCGACAGAATCCCTCATTCCCCTGATTCAAAGACCAGAGCTTTGAGGGTGTAGACGCAGTCTTTCCAAATTCCTGGAGTTGGCAAAGGTGAACATAAAGACAGGCGTTCATCGCCATCTAGTGGCCATATAAGGATGCCTGTCAAGTGCTGCCAGTTTTTGAGAGGAACTCATCCCCATTATTGGGAGCTTTTCTCTGCCTTGTTGTTACATTTTCCCATGTGCAAAGCACTAATTTTTATTTATATTTCTGCTCCTCTAATTTTCCAATGCGTATTTCCAGTTGCTTCGAAGAAACAGGCCCAAACGTAGATTTCCTCTCCCCAGAAACCAATATTCTTTGATAATCAGGAAGAAAAAGTCCTGCTCCGATATATTTCACCAGGTCCCTTTGACCACCCCATGCCAGCAAACCACTGGCTCTTCTGACTCCCTCTTGTGGAAATAGAGGAAGACCAGTAAGAAATGAGAAGAGCAAAGGCAATTTATTTAGCAGGACCTCAACAGCAAGGGCGTCAGCCACCATCACTTGCATGTGGCAGAGACCCACAGGCTGGCAGAGGAGTGGGAGCTTTCTAGTGGGACGAAGGGAAGACTTTGGGTGTGTCCTATCTGGAGGCTGTTGGTGTGGGGAACCTGGGGGCGCTCACTGCAGGCTGGGCATCCTGTGGGATTGGTAGGTTGCAAAGTTGGCCGTCTCTGGTTGGTCATAAATGGAAAGTGAGGACAAAACAGAGAAGCTGTCAGTTATTAACCGAGTCCTGGCCATTTTACACTGACTTATATGGAAACGATGGTTTAGCTTCCTGGGTTGTTACTAGAAATAAGAACTGGCTCATGCCTGTAATTGCAGCACTTTGGGAGGACATGGCATGTGGGCCTGAGATCAGGAGTTCCAGACCATCCTGGCCAACATGGTGCAACACTGTCTCTGCTAAAAATAAAAAAAATTAGCTGGTGTGGTGGCATACACCTATAGCCCCAGCTACTCGGGAGGCTGAGGCAGGAGAATCCCTCGAACCTGGGAAGTGGAGGTTGCAGTGAGCCAAGTTCGAAGAAGCTGGGCTATTTACTATAGATAAAGAGGTTGGTTTCCCAGGCAGGTCACTGTCGGTTTTGGGTCAGAGTTCTATTTTCATATATTGTCTGGCCATCATCTGTTTGTATATCAAACTCACTCTGGAAGCAGCCTGTCCACCAAGCACCCTGTCACAGTGCAGGCAGGTGCAGGGAAGGCGGCCGTGAAGGGAGGTCAGAGACTCGGGTGTGGGTGTTCGGCTTTCTCCTCCAGTCTGGGGGAGGCGTCTCTAAGCCTCAGTGGCCTCCTGTGTACCCAGGCAATTTCTGCTGCGCTTCCTCCCTCCCTGTGAGCCGCCTCAATGGGTGGCACTGAGCCCACACACACAGCTCCCTCTGGAGGCTGGAGGGTGACTTGCAGGAGCTGTGCACAGATTGCCTGTGAGTTTTTAAGTGCAGATGGGAACAGGTAGCTCCTCTGTGCCTGCCATCATGGCAGGCTCTGTGGGTGGGAGCAGGGGATAGGGACATGCGCAGACCTCTTGAGACCCCAGCTGGAGCAGACACACAGAGGTGCACTCGAATTAACACTTGCTTAGCCCATGTGAGCCCTGAGCTCACCCTCCAAGTGTGCTTTTCCCTTCTCTCCGCTACCAGGCGCTCCGCGTGAAATGGTCCCATCTCAGATTGCCCTGGGTGGATCTAGACTGGCTCATAGACATCTCCTGCCAGATCACAGAGCTCGACCTTTCTGCCAACTGCCTGGCGACCCTCCCCTCCGTCATCCCCTGGGGCCTCATCAACCTCCGGAAGCTCAACCTCTCAGACAACCACCTGGGGGAGCTCCCTGGCGTGCAGTCATCGGATGAAATCATCTGTTCCAGGTGGCTCCCTGGGGTGTGCACGGAGTTGTGTGTGACCCTGCTGTCACCGTTGTGCTCCCGGGTTGTATTTTGTTGGCGGGGGGGGGGGGGGCAAAATGTTCTGGCTAAAATAGAAGGAGTTTTGCCTGCCCTTAAGCCAGCCTCCTTTTCAGGTGAAAACAGAGAGATCTAGAGAAATCATTTGTCTGGCTCAAGTTTACGCAGCTCATCTGCGGCCATGCAGAATCCTTGCCTTAGATGCTCACCTCAGTCCTGCCCGGGAATCAGATGAGGGCAGCCAAACCTTCCCAGCTGGTGGATGCAACGCGGCTCTGAGGCACCAGCTTTTACTCCACCTCCCAGGGAAAGTGGGAAGGGCCTCAGAGAAAGGGTTAACTCTGCAGGACTCTGGCAGCAGGTGGAGCTTGTGGGCAGCCCAGGCCTGCTTCTTCTGGAGGCCTCGGGAGAAGGCCTGAGCTTTACCCCTGAGCTTGCATGGGAAGGGGAAGAACCTTATTTGATTTCTTCAGGATACGTATCTGCAAGTCCTCATTCCATAAAGGGTTTGAGTTGATTTTTAAATGAAAGCTGTAAGTGAATTAAGAGCCAAGAATGAGCAGGCACGGTGGCTCACCCCTGTAATCCCAGCAATTTGGGAGGCTGAGGCAGGCAGATTACCCTAAGTTGGGAGCTCGAGACCAGCCTAGGCAACACGGTGAAACCCCGTCTGTACTAAAAAAATACAAATCAGCCGGGCATGCTGGTGGGTGCCTGTAATCTCAGCTACTCATGAGGCTGAGGCAGGAGAATCGCTTGAACTCTGGAGGCGGAGGTTGCACTTAGCTGAGATCGTACCACTGCACTGCAGGCTAGGTGACAAGAGCAAGACTCCGTCTCAAAAAAAAAAAAAAAAACAAAAACAAAAACAAGACTGTTGGAAAGAGCTTGGGGTAGATGGTAACCCACGGGATGCCCAAGTGAGGACAGGAAAGAAGGCTGCACACCAGAACTTAAATACAAGTGCCATCCAAGTGGGGCCAGACACACAGGTCCAGAAGATTCAAAGCCCTGCTCTGTGGTGCCTCAGCAGCTTTCAGGGCACCCACTCATTTTTCTATTACGTGGGTATGAAGGATTAGAACCCCTGTTCGTCAGCCCAGGGCCCAGCAATGAGAGATCTGTCTTTATCTACACAGGACGCGGTAAGAGTTCTTCAAATGAACTAAAAATCATATGTACAACATTTTCAGTGCACACTCTAACTTTGCACAGGGAGAACGGAGAAAAAAGTATATACCTCCTTGTTGTAAAATATGTCCATTTGGTGTTTTCCCTCCTCCTCCTGATGCCTGCCTGCCTTCTTCTCCACCCCAGGCTACTTGAAATTGACATTTCCAGCAACAAATTATCCCACCTCCCACCTGGATTATTGCATCTCTCAAAACTTCAAAAACTGTCAGCTTCAAAAAATTGTTTAGAAAAACTGTTTGAAGAGGAAAATGGTATGTTTTCTCATCAGCGACCTGAATGAATTAGTCATTTGCTTTTTGATAGGGATATTTTTACCAATTCATACTTTGTCGCTTTTTTTTTTTAAGCTACTAACTGGATTGGTTTACGGAAGCTACAGGAACTTGATCTCTCTGACAATAAATTGACAGAACTCCCCGCCCTGTTTCTTCACTCTTTCAAGTCCCTCCATTCTCTGAATGTCTCCAGAAACAACCTAAAGCTGTTTCCAGATCCCTGGGCCTGCCCTTTGGTGAGTATTGTATCAAGAGTGGTGACAGCCACAGTCAACTTGGCACCTCAGCCTCAGAGAGCCTTCAGGTGCATCAGGTCAGCTCACCCCCTTGGCAGTCAAGCCGGGTAGTGGGACCTGGTTCCCACATTGTAGCACTGTCACTCATCATACAGCGAGGCTGAGGGTACCAGGCAGGTGACTCAGCTGAACGCCAGCCTGCCTGGCTCTGGGTTCAAGAGCCACCCTGCAACATCCGCAGAACTTTACCCAGGGACAGCTTGCACCCTGGCACAGGACACGTTGTGCCTGAATAAAGAGAGTTCAGTTCTTTTAGAACAGCTATCACCTAAGAGTGAGAAATCAT
Source organism: Leontopithecus rosalia (assembly GCA_028533165.1). Classification (NCBI taxonomy): domain Eukaryota; kingdom Metazoa; phylum Chordata; class Mammalia; order Primates; family Cebidae; genus Leontopithecus; species Leontopithecus rosalia. The sequence continues at coordinate 140,202,036 of CM052653.1, forward strand.
CAGTCTGCACTCACAGCGCTGCTCATTAAATGGGGTTTTTGCTTCTGGGAAATTTTGCTGGTTAAAACAGATGGAACAGCATAAAGTGTGTGTGTGAGTGTGTGTGTGAGTGTGTGTGTGTGTGTGTGTGTGTGTGTGTGTATGTGTGCATGTTCTGGTTGTTGGTTTTAAACCAGGAAACTTTCCATCACTGGCATGAGCATTCCTGATTTGACCATATTTGTGTGGGAAACCAGCTTCTCACTCTAGCACGGTCCTAAATTCTTCTGTTATTTAGGAGAATGGGCCAGAAGTTCTGGAATGCAGGAAAAAGACCATGAGCTCCCCCAGGAAACCCCATTCCTGTCTCTTCCTTGGAGCAGGGGCGGGAGGACAGGGACCCTGAGGGGGTGTGGCCTCCCAACAACACTCAATCTCCACCGTCACACAACGTTGTTTTGATGGTCTGTTTTTAACATGCAATTTGGAAACAGTCTCATAGGCACCCCTGCATATAAAGAGCTTACTAATATATGTATTTTTTCTTGTCAATTTCTTAGAAATGTTGTAAAGCTTCCAGAAATGCCCTGGAATGTCTGCCAGACAAAATGGCTCTCTTTTGGAAAAATCACCTGAAGGATGTGGATTTTTCAGAAAACGCACTAAAAGAAGTTCCCCTGGGACTTTTCCAGCTTGATGTAAGCCTAATAGCCCTTCCTTCCTTCCTCATTTTTAGCTTTTGAGAGAAAATTGCTCCACATTGCAGTGAAATCCATGTGCTATTCTCCTGAGCTTCTGAGACGAATATAAGAGGAGAAGGTGAAGAAAAAGTTCAGCTGTCAAAAATACGCATGGCCGTGAGCAGTGGTGAGGGTGGCTCGTGGAAAGCAGACGCAGCTATGTTGGGTGGTGGGGTGATGGTTTGTATCCCTCGGAACTTTCTTTAAGTCCACAGCCTGCCCGTCTACAAAGCTGAATGGACACTGTGAGCACCAGGAAGGCCTTTCCCCAGAGCCCTGTGTGCCCACTCCCGCACAGAGGAGCCTTCTCACTTTAAGTTGCTTTAGGTGGTTGGCAGGTCCTTAGGCAGGCAGGCCGTGGATCACACTCATTGCTTGGAGCTCCGGGCCAACCCCGGAAGGGGCCCCATCAGTGCCTGCTTAAGGCATCAGGGCAGTCCCTCCAGAGGCCCTGTGGTGGACCCCCAGGCAGAGTGCCCAGGCTACCCTGCTCCAGCGTCAGCCCCCGGTCCTGCCAGGCCACTGCCTGGGCGCCACGAGCTCTCCTCCAAGGCCTGGTGCAGCCTCCTGTGTGTGGTGACCCCCAAAGGTAGCAAAAGCCCCTTCAGCCTGTGTATCCTCAGAGAAGAGGGGCCATCATGTCCTAGGCTCCTGACAAGCACAGGGCAAAGCCAGGGACCCAGGGACAGGACCTACACTGCTCAGAGGAAAAGAGCCACACGGGGCCACCGTGAGGGTTCACACATCACACCCCTCACAGGGCCCTCCTGGCCTTCAGGCCTTGCCCACAGCCATCGGGGCCCTGCTCTGAGCCTGTCTTCTCGTATTTCACACCAACAACTCGCAGGCTTAGCTTTTTGGCTTCCCCCAAAGCTCAGGAGCAGCCCATCAGGAGAGGTGGAGCCTTGTCCCCAGCGTCACCATGGACCTGCGTAATGGGTGTCTGCTCAGGGTCTCCTCCTCCACACTGGGAAGGGTTGGGTAGGTATGTGGGGGCTTGGGGGGCCCTGTGGCCTGACGCATGGCAGTACCTCCATAGAATTTCAGCAGATGGGGCCTGGCTGCAGTGGTTCTGATGGCAGGTGGTGGCCTGAGCCCCTTCAACAAGGCAAGAGACAGAAGCACCGGGAATGGAGAATTTAATGTAAGGCCACAAACAGACTATGGCCCTCCTGAGGCCACCCTGGTTGTGGGCAGGATAGTTGGTGGCTGTGGTGATGTCCTCAAGCAGGGTGACAGCATGTCTGTGGCACTCCTGTAAAGGAAAACATGGGCCAGGCACGAAGGCTCAGACCTGGGCATGGTGACTGTGACCTGTACTCCCAGCACTTTGGGAGGCCAAAATTGGAGGATAGCTTGAGGTCAGGAGTTTGAGGCTATAGCAAGCTATGATCATACCACTGTGCTCCAGCCTAAGCAACAGAGAGAGACCCTCTCTCTAAAAAAGTAAATAAAGGCCAGGCGCGGTGGCTCAAGCTTGTAATCCCAGCACTTTGGGAGGCCGAGGCGGATGGATCATGAGGTCAAGAGATCGAGACCATTCTGGTCAACATGGTGAAACCCCGTCTCTACTCAAAATACAAAAAATTAGCTGGGCATGGTGGCACGCGCCTGTAATCCCAGCTACTCAGGAGGCTGAGGCAGGAGAGTTGCCTGAACCCAGGAGGCGGAGGTTGCGGTGAGCCGAGATCGTGCCATTGCACTCCAGCCTGGGTAACAAGAGCGAAACTCCGCCTCAAAAAAAAAAAAAGTAAATATAAAAAGATAATAACCAAAAATGAATAAAACATGTTACAGGTCCAAGGTAGTACCTCATCCCCATTAGTGACTGGGTTCCCTGCAGGGTCTGTTTGCAGTGAGACTGAGGGAGGGGTACCCGCGAGGGGTACTCCAGACACGCTGATAATCCTGGGGGACCCAGCTTGGGACTCTGTAACAGCTAGAAGAGGGCACCCAGTTAGGGCAATTACCCTTGGTGGCACTGCCACCCCTGTCCCCAGACCTGGGCCAGCCCAGGAGGCCACCCACCAGGAGGCAGCAGATGCCAGCACCGTGCCAGACACACCCCACGCCACCCCACCAGTGATGACCCAGTGTCCCCCGAAACATCAGAGTCTGGCCCTTTCCCCAGAGAGGCCTCCAATAATCAATAATCAGCACTCTTTTTTTTTAAGACAGAGTCTCATTCTGTTGCCCAGGCTGGAGTGCAATGCTGAGATCTTGGCTCACTGCAAACCCCGCCTCTTGGGTTCAAGCGATTCTCCTGCCTCAGCCTCCTGAGTAGCTGGGATTATAGGTGTCCACATCACTCCCGGCTAATTTTTGTGTTCTTTTAGTAGAGATGGGGTTTCACCATGTTGGCCAGGTTGGTCTCAAACTCCTGACCTCAGGTGATCTGCCCACCTTGGCCTCCCAAAGTGCTGGGATTACAGGCCTAAGCCACCGCGCCTGGCCAATCAGCACTCTTTTTTCTTTTGAGACGGAGTTTTGCTCTTGTTACCCAGGCTGGAGTGCAATGGCGCGATCTCAGCTCACAGCAACTTCCTCCTCCTGGGTTCAGGCAATTCTCCTGCCTCAGCCTCCTGAGTAGCTGGGATTACAGGCACGCGCCACCATGCCCAGCTAATTTTTTGTATTTTGAGTAGAGACAGGGTTTCACCATGTTGACCAGGATGGTCTCGATCTCTTGACCTTGTGATCCACCTGCCTCGGCCTCCCAAAGTGCTGGGATTATAGGCTTGAGCCGCCGTGCCCGGCCCAATCAGCACTCTTAAGAATGGAATCCTTCATGCTAACAACTAGCTGGGCTGCTTTCACTCTAGAATAAGTGCCTTTCACTGACTTTGAGGGAAGCGCTCCTGTAGATAGCCCCGTCGCTCTGTGTGAGGTCATTTCTTGAGTTTGAAGAGACTGCTGAGCCCCGCACTATTGGGAGCTGTGTGAAGGTGAATTGGTTGGAATTATTTCACTGCACTTGGTCGGGAAACTGACTGGCTCTTCAGTCTCTCCTGCCTGCATGTTTCTGATGTCATCTTTGCTTCTCTCTCCCTCCCTGTCTCTCTCAGGCCCTCATGTTCTTGAGGTTACAGGGAAACCAGCTGGTGGCACTTCCACCTCAAGAGAAGTGGACCTGCAGGCAGCTCAAAACCCTGGATCTCTCCAGAAACCAACTTGGCAAGTAAGCAGCGGCCTCTCCTCCCCGGCTGCTTCCAAAGCATGTGTGGGGCAGCGGCTGAGCGGGTCCTTGGGATGGTGGCATGCCAGGGCTGCTGAACCACCGGCCCGGGACTCAACAGCAGAAATCGCTGCCTCACAGTCCTGGGGGCTGAAGTCCGGGGTGGCAGCGCCCACAGGGCTGCTTGATTTCTCCTGGGGCCCCTCTCCTTAGCTTGCAGACCCCGTCTTCCCCTGCGTCCTAGCCGGCCGGGCCTTTGCGTGTCTGTGTCCTCATCCCCTCTTCTTACAAGGACACCAGTCAGACTGGGTTAGAGTCCATCCTAATGACCTCATTCTAACTCAGTTACCTCCTGAACAGCCCTGTCTCCACACAGAGTCACATTCTGAGGAATCGGAGGTTAGGGCTTCGACATAAGAATTGGGGGGACAGAATTCAGCCCATCACGCTGTCCTTTCATTTCTAATTTTTAACCTTCTGGCGAATCTTGTCTCTTAGTTCAGCCCAAACTGTAACTCTATTCAAAAGTCTCTGCTGATCACTGACTGAAATGGATACAGAATTGAATAAAACCACCCAGCCCCAAAGCCTTCCGATAGGTAGAAAGCCAGGATGAGCCCAGCCAGCCTCTGGGGACCAGCGACCCCAGTTCATTTGCAGAAGGCCACTTCTGCATTATTACGGTGGAACTTGTACCCCAAAGAGGACCTCTGTGGGGGAAAGTGTAAAAAGCAGCCGCCACTGCAGCGTGCGCTCCTGCCAGGCCCTGAAGAGTTGCACCTGAATATCCCCCATTGCCGTGACTTGGCATGATAACATCACAGCCAAAATAGTAATGTTTTTCTTGTGACGTCCTCAAATTTTATGTTTTTCCTCCCCACAGAAATGAAGACGGACTGAAAACAAAGCGTATTGCCTTTTTCACCACCAGAGGTCGCCAGCGCTCCGGGACTGAGGCAGGTGTGTGCTGGTTGGGAGATGCCGGTGATCCCAGATGAGACAGTGGGTAGACTGGTTCCTCTGCCACCGAAGTGAGGATCACCCTTATCTTGGGCCTTCCCCTTCCATGCCCTGTTGAAATGCCAAAGATGCTCGTGGTCAAATGAAAACGCTGCACGTGAGCTACGCCCATTCCTTATGTCCCACGTGTGACTCACAAGTAACCTCAAGCCCCACTGTCCTGCATGGAGGCCACTGATACCAGCAGCTAACGTGTGCGTGTGGTCTACACGCCAAGCACTGCCCTAGACAGGTTATGTATGTGAAAGTCACTCATCCTTCCAACGTGAGGTTTGGGCCACTGTTCCCCATTTTGCTTGTGAGGAGACTGAGGCTCCCAGGGAGCCTTAGCCGTTCCAACGTACCATCGGCCGAGTGCTTCAACAGCAGGCATTTATCTTCTCACAGTTATGGAAGCTGGATATCTGAGAGGACAGTGCCACACTGTCAGGTCTCGGGGTCGGGGACTTTCTTCCTGGCTTCTTTCTCTCTGTGTCCTGAGACGGTGGAGAGAGGGCGAAGGACTCTGGTCTCTCTTCTTCTTCTCCTTCTCCTTCTTCTTTATTTTTTTGTGACAGAGTCTTGCTCTGTCACCCAGGCTGGAGTGCAGTGGCTCCATCTCAGCTTGCTGCAACCTCTGCCTCCCAGGTTCAAGTGATTCTCCTGCCTCCGCCTCCCGAGTAGCGGAAACTACAGGTGCCTGCCACCATGCCTGACTAATTTTTGTAGTTTTACTAGAGATGGGGTATCACCATGTTAGCCAGACTGGTCTTGAACTCCTGACCTCAAGTAATCCAACTGCCTCAGCCTCCCGAAGTGCTGGGATCACAGGCGTCAGCCACCACACCCGGCCCCCTTCTTATAAGAACGTTAATCCTATCATAAGGCCCCACCCTCAGGACCTCATCTAAACCCAGCTCAAATATCGCATCTCTCAGTAGCATCACACTGGGTGTTAGAGTTTCAGCATATGAATTCGGTGGGGAGAGGGGGACACAGTTCGATCCACAGCATAGGGACTGACTGATTTGTCCCAGGTTGTGTGCCTGCTTCTCAGTAGCAGAGCCAGGTTTCATCCCAGGACTGTGGGACTCCAGCCCTGGGCCAGCAGCCCAGTACTGTCAAGTCTCTACTGCCACACAATGGCACCTCACAAAGCCCACACGGATCATGGCCACTTTTGGCTCCACAGGCTGAGGTGAGGCCAAGGTTGCACAGGAGCTTGTGGTCTTCCGTAAAACTCATCAGAGACAGAGTTTGTCCTAGCTTTGTACCAGTCACACAAGGCCAGCTCAGCACAGAGTATGTCTAGGGAAACAAGCTCTTTTTGTTCCATTATCTTCTGTGCGATACAGGGGAAGGTATGGAGCTTTCCCTTTCATTACACAACCAGCTCTGCTTCTTAACCTCAAAGCTAAGACTTCCAAAGCCAGCCCCACTCACAGAAATATCCCTCAGGATGCTGGCCCAGAAAATCAGTACCAACATGTAGGCCGTTTGAAACATAATACAGCTTTCTTCTTCAGTCTGATAGATGGATGTTGGCAAGAACAAATAGTGTGAGGTAGGGGTCAGCTATGCTATGGAGGTGAGGACTTATTTGCAGGAGGTGATGAGGGAGTCTGCCACTGCTGCGCTTTTGGATGAACGGGTGTGCTTGTGTGTTTAGTAGGACACACATATAGATCTGTCACGAATGAGTATGTGTGTTTATCTGTGACTGAAAAAGGAATGTCAGTGGAACAGATAAGAGAGTTCAAAAATAGACCTAAGTAAATATAGAAATGTGATATATGAGGAGTCCCCAACCCCCACCCAGGCAGCGAACCGGTATTGATCTGTGGCCTGTTAGGAACCAGCCCACATAGCAGTGAGCGGTAGGCAAGTAGCATTAGCCCCACCTCCTGCAGATCAGCGGCATTAGATTCTCACAGGAGCTCGAACCCTGTCGTGAACTGTGCGTGCAAGGGATCTAGGCTGCGCGTTCCTTAGAGAATCTAACGCCTGATGATCTGAGGTGGAACAGTTTCATGCCTAAACCATCCTCCTCATCAACCCTGCCATCCATGGAAAAATTGTCTTCCACAAAACCTGTCCCTGCTGCCAAAAGTGTTGGGAACTGCTATTATGTAATATATGACAAAGACGAAATTTCAACTTAGTGTAAAAGGACGTTTGCTTGTTTAGTAAACTGTGCTGGCATTCCTGCCTGGAAGGGGGACAAAACACGACACTAGATTACAAAAACGTCTATGTGGATAGCAGGTTTAAGTATGAAAAAAGAAAGTAACGTTTAAGGAATATAGGTGTAATTGGCTATGAGGGAGATCTTTAAAAGCTAGTTGGGAGAAATCCAGGAATAATTTTTTTAAAGACTGAACTCATTGGCTTCATAAACATTCAAAGATTGTGTTCAGTAGAAAGTATCATCTGTCATAATGCAAACAGACTAAGAAGAAATGTTTGCGACACAAATGGTTGCAACATCAATTGGCTTAAGTCCCTAATATACAAAGAATGCTTACAAATTGGTTAAAAAAAAAAACAATAGGCAAAAAAAAAATGGGCAAGGGATATAAAAAATTGACAGAAAAGGAAGTCCAGAGGGCCAGGAAACGAAAGAAAAGGTCCTTAACCACAGAAATAGGGAAATGCAATTATGAATTTCATAACTGATCCTTTTTCAAATGAAGGGCCTTGGGACTTTGGAAATTGAGTCCAGACGTAGGGATTTCACTTGGAAGGAAGGGGAAACAAACACCGTCTTCTCCTTCGGGCCAGACAGGATGATGGGTATGAGAACAGGAGCTAGTGTCGACCTCAGTCACGCAATCCACTTGCCGTGTGGATCAGAAATGTGTCTCCAGTTTAGAAATGCCGAATCCTTCCTGGGACCGTGGAGGAGTGTGCAAGGAAGTGGCCCCGGCACTCAGTGAGACTTTTCCAGAAAGGAAAGTCACAGGCATGCTCGGAAATGCACCATAGGAACCAATGTTCTAGAAAATGAGGGTTGCGGCCCGCAGGAGTCTGTCTGGGGAGCCACGTGAGGGGGCTGTGCCCCCTGGGAGCTTCTCTGGCAGAGGTGGATCTCGGCTTTGGTGGATGACAAAGGCCTCTTGATTCATTAAACTTCATCTAGAAAGTCGGGGCCCACACCCGAGTGTAAAGGAGGCTCTTTGCAAACCGTTTTCCTCAGTAGGGTTATTCTCTCAGGGCCGTGGACCCTTGGGTAAGGAATTATCTATAAAAGACAGCTTGTTTGCAGAAGGATAGTAAAATTCCAAGTAGATTTATGTACATTCAAGGAGTCATATTTGTGCAGCGACCTCATCCAAAAATAATTTGGATTGCCTTTTTACGGTAAAAATCAGACCAGCATAGTCATAAATAACTTATGAATAAATAATTACAGTTCATAAATACCTGGAGCTGTGTTCACCCCAGCCCAGGGCCCATCCTGCTTGACACTGGGCTGGGAGGCGGGTTACAGGTGCTGCCTCTGTTAGCAATCACAGCTCCTTATTCCACCCGTCTGTTACTTAAAGAGGCTTCATAAACACGGTGGTGAGACTTTAAAATTGGAAAGCACAGAGGCCAGGTGTTTAGAATGTGTTCTCTGCAAAGCACGTAAGCCTTTCTCATTGCTGTTCTTTCATGAAAATGTGAATTATGGCAGGCTAACATTGATCATCCCTCTTCATTGAAGAAAAGAAGGCAGCTTTTTGAACACTTCCTTACCGAACAAGGCCTCGTACAAAGCCATCTTTGGAAGGCTGGTGCACCTTGATTTTCACAGGGGCCCCCGTAGTGAGCCCCATTCACGGAGCAGCCAGCCGGGCAGATTTTCCAGGCGTTGGTTTGGGTATTCCGTTATCGTCTCTCCCTGAACGTTCTTGGAGGCCAGGTTACCCGTTACCATTGTTACCACAGCTGCTTATGTGGAAGGGAGCCAGCGCTGAGGCGGGGTAGCTGTGATCCAGAGCAACTGAGCCTGGTTTCAGCCCAACAAAAGAACCCCGCTTCTCTGTTTTCCGTGTCTGGCAGGGAACCTGTGAGAGGGCTTGGAGGCAGTTGTTTTGCCTTGAATTCTCGGAGCTCCCAGGCGTGCTGTCCTGCCGCTCCCTGGGCCTTAGTAGAGAAGAGAAAGGCACTTCACAGATTCTGCTGAAATCCAAACCTCTGATTCCCACCAGTGCGTGTTTCCACGCTCTTTCTTAACTCAAATGCTCTGGTGCCCAGGGAAACAGCCCATTTGACATGATTTTCATGGCAATTGTATAGTAAGCCTAATTAATAAAGTCACTTAAATACCAAACAGGTGGCTGGTTCTTCAAAGAATGTCATCACAAGAAGCATGAAAACAGCCAACCTTAGTATATTTTCATTAACAAGCTTTTTTCATGGAAAAAGCAATGCATGACTATTTTAACACAGTTTTGAACATTAACAAAGGGCACGGGGTAAATATTCGGTCTTCTAGTAATTCCCTTCCGCAGAGACGTCTCTGGTAACCATCGCGTTCATGTCTAACAGCTGTATGTAACCTACATGCATACACATGCTCAGGTGTGGTGTGTGCATATAACATACACAGTGTGCGTGTGTGTGCACATTTTCTGGCACACTAATAAGCCTTCTAGATATCTGGTTCTGAAATTTTTTTTTTTTGAGACAGAGTCTTGCTCTGTCATTCAGGCTGGAGTGCAGTGCTGCGATCTTGACTCACTCGCTACAGCCTCCGCCTCCCAGATTCAAGCAATTTTCCTGACTCAGCCTCACGAGTAGCTGGGATTATAGGTGCCTGCTACCACACCTGGCTACTTTTTGTATTTTTAGTAGAGACAAGGTTTCACTATCTTGGCCAGGCTGGTCTTGAACTCCTGACCTCGTGATCCACCCGCCTCGGCCTCCCAGCGTGTTGGGATTACAGGTGGGGGCCACCAGCCTTTGCCTTTTCAATTGATGGGGAGCTCTTGAGTGTTACTTCATCCCCAGTACGTGTAGACCTGCCCCGTGCTTTGTAATAGTTGCAATTATTCTATTACTCATTGAACCCACCCCTGTGGTTGCACACATAGGTTGTCATAGGTTGTCCTCTATCTCTGCCACTGAGTGTCCTCCTCCTCACATCTTTGCCACACATGCATGCAAGGATGTCTGTAGAATTAGAATCACTAGGTTAATGAGGTGAGCATTTGGTTCGCTAGGTTTGCCAAAATGCCCTCTGGAGGTTGCATCAGTTTAAACAACCACCTGGCCACCACGCTGTGATGGCCCAGAATTCTTTTTAAATGCAGTCTGCTTTGCCATGTCTTTGCAGCATGTGTGCTGGAATTTCCAGCCTTCCTGAGTGACTCTTTGGAAGTCCTTTGCCTGAACGACAACCACCTTGACACAGTCCCTCCCTCGGTTTGCCTGCTGAAGAGTCTATCAGAGCTCTACTTGGGGAAGTAAGTACTCATCTGGAGGGGCCGTGCTGGCTGCTGACCCAGTGAGGCACAATGCCCATCTCTAAACCACCTGGGACACAGAAAGTCAGGTAGAAAGAAGCCATTGACTCTTCAAGAAGCAGCAGTGGGATTTTCAGAACAGGGCTTGATCAAGGTGGGAGGGAGAGAGGAAGATGGGGCAGCAATGGGATGAGACGCACTTTAGCTGCAGCCCTCGGGCTGTGATGAGGAGAAGCACTCAGTCATCCATCCTTTCGTTACTGAGCTTTCATTGCATGCCAGGTACTGGTAGGGCTTCTAGGCAGTGTGCAAACCTTGATGAAAATGTAAAATGTTATATCAATATTAAAGTGACATCGCCTCTTCAGGAAGAGGTAGTGATCATCTCTATGGTGGTGTAGTTAGTAGCAGAGACAGGAAAGCTGGAGGAGGGGACTCAATTCTAAGCCATGGGGATTTGCAGAAGACAGCGCTGCCCTTTCTACGACTGACCCTTCAGGGAGAAAGGCTTTGGAATTAGTGTTGAAATCAGGTCCCGAGGTACGGGTTTTGGGGTGCTGGCTGTCAGTGGCCTTGGCAGGCTGCAGAGGCTGACAGGAGTCGTATGTATGTGTGTGTGCGTGAGTACGTGTGCTTGCGTGCGCGTGTGCATGCGTGCATGTGTGTGTGTGTGTATACACACCTGTATTCTCTCGTGATGGGCACACGTGTCTTCAGCAACCCTGGCCTCCGGGAGCTCCCTCCTGAGCTGGGGCAGCTGGGGAACCTCTGGCAGCTGGACACTGAAGACCTGACCATCAGCAATGTACCTGCAGAAATCCGAAAAGAAGGTAGGGCATCCACAGCTCTGTCCCCTGCCATCACCTTGGAAAGACAACTCAAGTCCACTTGTTAAGTTCTGGGGGTAGAAACAGTTGGTGACCTATGGAGCACACCTCCAGGTTCCAGGTTTGGCAAGATGCTATAAAATTTTCCCTAAAGCAGTCATTACTGAGGGTCACTATATTGAGAATAGCCAGGTGATAAAACTGTGACCTCCTAGGCAGCAAGGACTTTGTCTATAGGTTCTTGCCTTTGAGACTTCACTTTTGGGGTGATTAGTGTAATGCCTTCCCTCCACCTGCTCCAATGTTCCTTAACTGTCCCCATCAGAACGCAAAGCAAGAGTTTCTTCACGACAGGATTTTGTGTTCTAAGAGATGTGAGCATGTTCCCATGCACCTACGCTTCCCCTTAATGATTTTGCACAGGCCCCAAAGCAATGCTGTCTTACTTACGAGCTCAGCTGCGGAAAGCAGAGAGGTGCAAGTTGATGAAGATGATCATCGTGGGTCCCCCGCGCCAGGGCAAGTCCACCCTCCTGGAGATCTTACAGACGGGGAGGGCTCCCCAGGTGGTGCACAGCGAGGCCACCATCAGGACCACCAAGTGGGAGCTCCAGAGGCCAGCTGGCTCGAGAGCCAAGGTCAAGAGTCCCTGTGCGCAGTGTCCCTGTGGGCGGGAGGGACATCCCTTGGACTCTTCTCCCCAGAGAGCCCAGGGTTTTCTCAGCCTGATGTCCAAAGCCAGGACCTTTGCAGGAGCCACTGTATACTGTTCCGTACCAGCTTCTGCCAAGAGCAGCAAATCGTCTCTTGATGTGACTTTGTAGTTTTCTTTTCTTTTCTTTGAGACAGTGTCTTCCTCTGTCACTCAGGTTGGATGTATCCTCAACCTCCCAGCTTAAACGATCTCCCGCCCTGTGTTTTTGTGATTGTGAACTCAAAGCTTTGGGCCAGTGGTTCTTAACCCTGACTGTCCTTTAGATTTCCTTGAGGAGCTTTTAAAGATAGCACTGCCCAGGCCTCACCTCACTGCTCTTTGACCCCAAGGATTCAAGTTCAAGTGGTCCAGGGTAAGCCACCCCCAGGGCTGAGCATAACCACTGTTGCAGGCAGTGAAACACACCAGCATCTGCCCCCTAATGAGGAAGCTAAAAGCACTCCGGGACTTAATGCCCTGTCCGCCCTGATACCTGCTTTCACCCCAGGTTCTGAAAAGTCCTGTTTCTAAGCCCTACTGAAAATAAATCCATCACTGCTTGAAACTGGGAGGTGGAGTTTGCCAAATCGCGCCACTGCACTCCAGCCTGGTGACAGAGCAAGACTCCGTCTCAAAAAAAAAAAAAGGAATTCATCACTGAACCTATTAGTCATCCTGCTTTCCATTCAGTGCCAGGCAAATGGAAATGAACATTTTCCTGTTCATGAAACAGAGAATAGAGCCCATGAACTATAGGTGGGATATCTATCCCTGGAATAGAGCAGGGCAGTTAGCTCTTTCTCTGAGCTTGGGGAGCAAACACACATAGATAAGGCCTTCCTCATCAGCTCTATTTGCATTTCTGCCACCCTGTGGTTCCTTGGGATACAAGGGGCAAGGAGACTGCTTCACTATGGAAAACTGAGGAGCCTTGAGGTCCAGATGTTCCCTGATGTTCCCCAAAGTCCCACACATAGTACCAGCCAGACACTGCAGCACCTTTCACACACAGCCACGTTCCAAGCCTTGTTTGAGAAATTAGGCATTAAAGCTGTGCATCTATTCTAGCGCAGACTCGAAAGCTGGTCCTCTAAAGGATGGAGCGCTGCCTACTGGGGCTACAACAGTCTACACAACAATCAATGCCAGGCCCATTCTAGAACATTCAGGAGCAAATCCAACTGAGTCTAAAAGTTCTCTCCAGGGCCCAGAATCCTCTGCATTGTCTCCTGCTCTGCTTTTTTCTTAACAATGATGCAATATCATTTCTTCCCTTAGCTTCTTCTAGCTGAGGCCTGAAGGGTGAATTAGCGCTTCTATTTTTCCTGGCCTTGAGCCCCCACTTCCTTTCTGTGGTGACTAAAGCCCCACCCTTTAGTGGAAGGACAGTCCTGTGCAGCTCTCTGTGTGGCTGGCCTTAGCCGGTTGAGAACAGCTGTTTTCATCTTTACACAAAACCGGGTCAGCTTGGAGGCTGACAGCTTGGATGCTGTCTTGGAGGCCGACACTGCCTCACGGAGATGACTGCTTTCTGTGGAAAACTTCAGCCCTAGCTTCCAGGACCAGACTCTTACCTCATGCAATGATAGAGAAACCACCGTTTACACAGCCGTTCCCGGCACCCCGACAGCTCATCTTTTGTTTCATTCCCACACAGTGGAAGGGAGTTTCCCAGCATCCTTCGTGGGCGCTGCCCTCTGACCCCATCTCCTCCTCTTGCCCTGGCACAGAGGGAGGCTGAACCCCAGCGCAAACCATGACATCAGAGTGCAGCTTCCTCCCACAGGGTGTCCCGCCCCATCTGCAGCCCAGACGGAGGCCCATGCCCTCTGATGTCTGTCCCGGGCCTGGCCCCTGCTCTGCTAGGAGTAGACAGAAGCCCACCCCCATGCCACGGGACCCTGTCCCTCACCCGATCCTGCTTCCTAAGAGAGACAACAGGGTGTCCAGAATCTTCCCATGGTTGTCTCTTTCAGCCCCTCAAGTCCAGCCTCCAGAGTTATCAGTGGTCTCCGTTTGATTTTCTGAAGGCTTTGTCTCTAAAATGCCTCCCTGTCCCTGCCTTGTTGCTCAAGTAGGTTGAGTCCGTGGAGTTCAACGTCTGGGACATTGGGGGACCGGCCAGCATGGCCACTGTCAACCAGTGCTTCTTCACGGATAAGGCCCTGTACGTGGTGGTCTGGAACCTGGCGCTGGGGGAGGAGGCCGTGGCCAGCCTCCAGTTCTGGCTGCTCAACATCGAGGTGAGGACACCTGCCACCAGCCATGCCATTTCCGTTCCCAGAGCTTCTCTCAAGCATCCCCTGTACTGAGAAAAATGGGATTCTGTTCCACGGAGGGCCCAAAACCGTGGTCCTGCTTGCCTGCTTGCTTTGCACAGTGAGGCACTTGAAACTTTCCTCTGCTGAGGACTGGTGGTGCTCTTGTAATTTCCCTGCTTCCCTTAAATTTAGGAACCCCCACCCTGGGATCCAAAAGGGCAGCAGGGTCCCCTTCCTTGTGTAAAGGTGTCCTTGTCTCCCTGCCTCAGATGGCTGCTGTCATGTCTGAAGGGTCAGAAATCCCTCCCCACAAGTCCCACTCAGCACCCCTTGTGGAGGAGGTCGCAGAGCACCATAGACACCCCTCAATGCAACAGTCCCTCGGGGTTCACAGTAGTGAAGAGCATGGGCGCTGCCTGGGCTGACAATCCTATAGCAGTCTGTTTTGCATTACTATAAAAGATTGCCTGAGACTGGGTAATTTATGAAGAAAAGAGTGTTTATTTGGCTCACGGTTCCGCAGACTGCACAAGCATGGCTTCAGCACCTGCTTGGTTTTTGGTGAGGCCTCAGGAAGCTTCTAGTCATGACAGAAGGGAAAGAGAGCTGACATGTCACGTGGTGAGGGAGCAGGAGAAAGAGAAGGAGGAGCCAGGCTCCTTTCCACAGTCAGGTGAACTCCCTCATTACTGCAGGAGGGCACAAAGCCATTCATGTGGCATCTGCGCCCATGACCCAGCCTCCCATCAGGCCTCCACTCCAACACTGTGGATCACATTTCAACATGGGATTTGGAGGGGACACACATCCAAACCATCTCAAGACTGCCGATCAGTGGCTGAGCAGGGCCCGAGGCATCCAGGGTCAGCACACCTGCAGGGAGCCCTGTCCTGTCCCCTGTTCACTGAACAGAGACAGTACTCAGCCTCGGTGTTCTCGTTACAGGCCAAGGCCCCAAATGCCGTGGTGCTGGTGGTCGGGACACACCTGGACTTAATTGAAGCCAAGTTCCGCGTGGAAAGGATTGCAACGCTGCGTGCCTACGTGCTGGCGCTCTGCCGCTCCCCCTCCGGCTCCAGGGCCACAGGCTTCCCGGACATCACCTTCAAACACTTACAGTGAGTGCCCAGCCTCTAGCTGCTCCTGCCTTCCTGTGGGTGCTGGTTGCTGATCTATCCTGGGATCTGCTTACAGAGAGCTCCTGAGGCTGGGTGGGGCTAGGCCCCTTCCCTGGCCAAGGGTGGCAGCCTGCAGAGCTGACCCAGCCTTGGAGAGGGTGAAAATCCACTGGACGGCTGGCTGGGTGAGGCCTGGAGATGCCCTCTCTGTGCTTCCTTTCTGCCTCTTCCCCATCCCCAGGGCCAGTGCTGAAAATGCATGGTGCCCATGGAACTAGGAGGTTGAACGAGGGCACCACCCATCCAGTGGCTGTCCATTTCATTTGTTGATCACTGATCACAGACAGACCCTGGGGAGGGTGTGTCCTTGTCCACCACTCAGATCTGATGCAAGGCTGGGAGGGAGAGCCCAGCCTTGCATCAGGTGTGAGTGGTCCTGATAGCAGCCTTTGAGTCACAGAGGGCCAAGCGTTGGGAGGGGCTTTTGGGTAGGCATCAGGATGGGCCCATGCAGTTAGTCCAACTGCCCTGGACTCACCACCTGTCACTGGACCTTCATGATATCCCTGTGGGTTGTGGAGATTGTTGTGTCACTTTGTAGATGAAGAAGCTGAGGTTCGGCAAATTAAGGGTGCCTGATGGGAGTGAAATATACTGCACATTGCAGCAGCTGCACTGGTGGCTCTCAGATTCCCTCATCCCGGGTGGAGCACCACGGGTATTGGTGCACAGGTCAGCCTGGGGACACAGTGGCCTGGCTCAGAATAATATGAGATGAGGCTTTCAAGAATTCCTGCTGTGCCCTTTGAAAGCCCCATGGGGTCTGTGATAAGAGGGCACTAGCTCTAGATCAGAACCCACGTCCAGCCTGTGTGAGTCTGTGCCTGCCCAGCCTGTGCCCTTGGGGTCTCAGTGAACCTCTGTACCTCACTTCCCTCTGCTGTCAAGTGCTGTGTGTAGTCCGGGAAGACAGACTAAAGTGACACCGTGTCGGGCACAGTGGTTCGTACCAAACAAGGCCTCAATAAACTTCTTGTGTCATCTTTCGTGAGTTCTTCAGACTTGCCAGCATTCAGGACAAACGTCCTGGGAACACAGAGAAGCTGCTGCGCTTCCTCGGAGTGGGGCACGATGAGTAAACGTGGGTCTTTTTTGCACACAGTGAGATTTCCTGCAAGAGCCTGGAAGGTCAGGAAGGGCTGCGGCAGCTCATCTTCCACGTCACGTGCAGCATGAAGGATGTGGGCAGCACTATCGGCTGCCAGCGACTGGCAGGAAGGCTGGTGGGTACCTTGCTCATCCGGTTTAAACCAGAGGGCATGCTTCCCATTGTTGGGGATCTGCACTGTCCCCTCTCCCCTGTGAAAGCCATGTCTGTGTTGCAAGGCTCAGTGGTTCCTGGTGAGGGAGGATCAGGATGGAAGATAGTGGGTGAAAATGTCCCACCCCTTCAGGTGGCAGGGACCAGGCAGGATCTGCCCAAGCTGGCGGGCACGACTTGGGACCTGAGGGACCCTGCCTTGCCTATCTGTTCCCCAGATCCCCAGGAGCTACCTGAGCCTGCAGGAGGCCGTGCTGGCAGAGCAGCAGCACCGCAGCCTGGACGACGATGTGCAGTACCTGACGGACAGGCAGCTGGAGCAGCTGGTGGAGCAGACGCCTGACAATGACATCAAGGACTATGAGGACCTGCAATCAGGTGGGTGGGGCTGGGGTGGGTAGCAGGGTGCCTGTGAGAAATGGAACCATCTGCACTTGCTATCTTTAGCTTGGCCCTCAGCAATGAGTGAGATCCCAACACTCAGCCTGCGTTTCTGCCTCCCATCCCCCTCCCCCCCACCCTTCTTTCCTTGAAGGGAGAGAATACAAAGAGCTACTCTACACCAGCATTGTGTTGGCCACAGGGGCAGACACACAAGCTAATGGACTGGCCCCTGACCTCCAGGGCTGACGGTCTAGTCAGGGAGACAGAGGTCAAACAATTAACAGTCGAATCGTGATTCTCATTATCCACAGGAGTTAGGTTCTGTGAAGTCACTGTGATCACTGAAATAGCAAATAGTGAACCAGTGCTCCTAGGAGAGATGCTGGTTTAGGTTCCTGTGAGCTTCTGGTCACAACATTCTCATCCCATCAATATAGAACCTTGTTTTATGTGTGTTGCTGCTTAAAGACACCATACTTAATATATGTTGCTGATTTATTGGCATTGAATTCATGGTTGACAGCACTATCGCTCATTCCTGAGCAAAGCTTAGCTAACACATGGGTTTTTTCCATAAGGCACATCACAGCCTTCTCACACTTAGGGAACTACAGTGCTTCAGCACTTCACTTGGATCCACTTTAAACAATAAACACATCAACAAAAACCACAAAAATGTAAAAATCATGGCACTGACATAGACCACTAAGCGGCCACTTGTTTTCAGCATGAGAGCTGAGACTGTTGCCCTGTTCAGCCTCTGCTGGGAATGTGCACATTGGTCAATGCAAATTTTTCACTGGTCAGCACATGTCTGTAAATAACACTGATTTTGGGATCACAGATAAATTTTAGCAAGAAGGCAAAATTTGCAAAGGCAAAATCCACAGATATAACTGTAGTTACCCAAGTGGCCCTCAGCCCAGGACTTTGGCAAGAGTTACCATGGACCACCAGGGAACCAGTGACCAGGCTGCCCACCTGCCTAAAGTGTCCAGTGTGTCGGGCATCTTGGTTTCTTCCTAGGAAGAATTTGTGACCTGGGTCCTTTTGGAAAGAGGGCCACCCCAGAGTCCCTTTTGCCCCTTTGTC
Source organism: Leontopithecus rosalia (assembly GCA_028533165.1). Classification (NCBI taxonomy): domain Eukaryota; kingdom Metazoa; phylum Chordata; class Mammalia; order Primates; family Cebidae; genus Leontopithecus; species Leontopithecus rosalia. Next base: position 140,220,076 of record CM052653.1, read on the forward strand.
TGACTACTGCTTCCTCTTCTTGCCTGGGGCAGCCATCAGCTTCCTCATAGAAACCGGAACTCTACTACACTTCCCGGACACCAGCCATGGCCTGAGGAACCTCTACTTCCTTGACCCTATCTGGCTGTCCGAATGTCTGCAGAGGATCTTTAACATTAAGGGTTCCCGGTCAGTGGCCAAGAACGGGGTGATCAGAGCGGAAGACCTCAGGATGCTGCTGGTAGGGACCGGCTTCACACAGCAGACAGAAGAGCAGTACTTCCAGTTCCTGGCCAAGTTTGAGATCGCCCTGCCCGTCGCCAATGACAGGTGAGGACACGGACTTACCAGGCCAGGCTGTGCAGGCTGCTCCCCAAAAAGGGGGTTGAGGTCTGGAGCCACTGGTGGCCTGAACAAGATTTCCAGGGATCTGTGCTGCCACTGCTGCACCCCCAAACCCAGGGACAGGCCAGCACCTGATGACCTGCCTGCCTGGCCGGGGTCAGCGGAACGGTAAGCACAGCTGGCTGCTCTCTCTTATGCCACAGGCTTCTGTTCAGGGAGTTAAAAGAAATACACTTATTGAAAAAGTGCAGGAAAACATGTAAGGATGGCATTAAAAATAATTTGTGAGCATTTCACTTTACAGGGGCTTGATGCTTCATTAGTTGGTATAAGAGAGTAAGTGGCCAAGTGAGGTGGCTCACGCCTGTAATCCCAGCTATTTGGGAGGCTAAGGCAGACGGATCACTTGAGGTCAGGCGTTTAAGACCAGCCTGACCAACATGGTGAAACCTTGTTTCTGTTAAAAATACAAAAATTAGCTGGGTGTGCTAGCGCATGCCTATAATCCCAGCTACTTGGGACACTGAGGCAGGAGAATGGCTTGAACCCAGAAGGCAGAGGTTGCAGTGAGCAGAGACCGTGCCACTGCACTCTAACCTGGGCAACAGAGCGAGACTCCCTCTCAAACAAACAAATAAGCAAACAAAAAGTGAGTGAACTAGAATGTGCATGCTCATTACACAGCCCAGCTTCAGAATGCAGTCCAACATGATTAAATCATGAGAGCAACGTGATCAGCTGCTCCAGAGCCGATGGTCTAAGGGTCAAATGGAGGCTTTCTGTATAGTAGCTAATCCTTGCCTCTTTCCCTGGACTTCTCCCGGATCTCTAACATACCCAGGTCTCCCCAGTCCTAAACTGCAAACAAAACAAACGAGCCCCCCTCCTCCTTTTCCTTCCTCCTTTCCTTGCTCCCCAGCACCTTGCTACCCCTCATCACTTTTTGCTGGTTACCAGGCAGCCTACTAGCTGCCCCCGGGTACCCCTCCTATCCTCTGCTGACCCTGCCCCAAGTACTGACCCTCACCTCTGGAGGGCCCTCTCCATGATGGGACCCTGCCACCCTCCCAGCCTCCAGTGTCCTCAGCAGGCCCCTCCCCTGCACTTTCCTCAAGCCATCAGTTCAGCTGCCTTGGTACTCCATGCCCCGAGGGAACAATCCCCAGATTTTCAGCAGGACCCACCCTCCAGAGGCTCCAGCCTAGGCTTCCAAATTGCTCCCACCTGGACGTCTGGCGTGGTGACCAACTCAGCATGTCTGAGACTCCTGCTTTCTCTCCTCTGCTGTCTGGTCCCACCGATCACCTCCACTGTGGAACTGTGCCTGGGGAGTGGCACTCTAAGCTCAAAATTCCTCTCTGCACCCCTGACGTCCAGTCCTCACCCCACCTGCCATGACATAGCCCTGCTGTCTCCCAGTGAAACAGTTCTGTTGACTGGCCCTTTCCTCCTTGTGCCACCCACATCTGCTTCTGGGTTGTTTTTTGTTTTTGTTTTACAGTTTTAAATATTTTGTCCATAAGTTGTTGGGATACAGGTGGTATTTGGTTACATGAGTAAGTTGTTTAGTGGGGATTAATGAGATTTTGGTGCACACGTCACTCAAACAGGATACACTGTACCCTATTTGTGTCTTTTATCCCTCACCCCCTTCAGAATCTTTCCCCCAAGCCCCCAAAGTCCATTGTGTCATTCTAATGCCTTTGCATCCTCAAAGCTCAGCTCCCACATACCAGTGAGAACATACAATATTTGGTTTTCTATTTCCGACTTACTTCACTTAGAATAATAGTCTCCAGTCTCATCCAGGTCACTGAAAACGCTGTTAATTCATTCCTGTTGATGGCTGAGTAGTATTCTGTCAGAGGTGAAGTTTACTTGCACACATCGCTAGTGTTCAAAACAGTGACTTTTGACAAATGCGTACAACTGTGCAAGCAGCACCTGCATCAAGATACGGGATGTTCCTGTCATCCCGGAAGTCCTCTCACACTCCCTTCCGGTCATTTCCCATCCGTATCACCACCCATCCGTATCACCACCAGCACTCTGAATTCTAGCACCAGAGCCTGGTGTTCCCTGTTATTGAACTGCTAGACTGCAGAGTCACATGGTATGGTCTCTAATTGGCTTCTCCCACTAAACATCATGTGTCTGAGATCCATCCGTGTGGTTGTGTGTATCAGAAGTTGGTTCTTTTTGTTGCTGAGTCATATTTCACTGTATGGCTCTACTGCAATTTGTTTATCCACTCACCTGTTGATAGACATCAGGATGGTTTCCAGCTCTGGGCTGTTAGGAATAACACTGCTGTAAATAGTCTCAAGTCTTTTTGTAGACACATGTTTTCTTTTATCTCGGGTAAAAACTAGGAGTGGAATTGCTGGGTCATAGATGGTAAGTTTAATTTTTAAGAAATCACCAGGCTGTCCCCCAAACGATGGTGCATTCTTCCAAGAGACTGTACGTTCCATTTCCTCCCCAGTATTTGTCGTCTGTAGGTCTTTCTGATTTTAGCTATTCTAGTGGATGTGAACATGTCCTTGACTGTGGCTTTACTTTACATTTTCTTCATGACTACTGAGGTCAAATACCTTTCATGAGCTTAATGGCCATTGGTCTATCTTCTTTTGTGAAGTGTCTGTTCAAGTTTTATGTCTATTTTATGATTAGAATGTTTTCCTTCTTGGTACTGACATGTACTTCTTTATATCTTCTGGATACAAGTTCTTCCTTCAATATATGATTTGCAAACATTTTCTCCTAGTCTGTGATGGGCTTTTCTTTTTTTAATGAAGTCTAACTTTTTTATTTTGTGATTACTGCTTTTTGTGTCATCTTTAAGAGATATTTGATTATACCACAATCTTGATGATATTTCTATGTTTTTCTTCTAGAAGGTTTCTAGTTTATCTTTTATTCCCAGGCCTATAATCTATGTAAAATTAATTTTTGTATATGGGGTAAAGTAGGGGGTTGAGGTCCATTTTTTCCCATATATTTATCTGGTTGTTCCAGAACCATTTGTTGAAAAGATTTTCCTTTCCCCATTGAATTACCTTGATTTCCTTATCAAAAATCGGTTGGGCGGGTATATTTCAGGACTCTCTTTTGTTCCACTAACCTATGTACCTGTCCTTACACCAGTGCCAAACTCTACCAATTATTGTAGCTTTAGAGTAAGACTTGAAATCAGGTTGTGTGAACCTTTTGTATCAGTTTCCTGTGGCTGCTGTAAGGTACCATGAACGTGGCATCTTAAAACAACACACATGTATTCCCTTATATTTCTGGAAGCCAGAAGTCCAAAGTCCATTTACGTGGTCCAAAATCAAGGCATCAGCAGGATCAGATGCCTCTGGAGGCTCTAGAGGAAAATGCATTTTGTTATCTTTTCCAGCCTCTGGAGCTGCATTTATTAGCTCACATTTCTTTTATTGATACATAATATTTTACATATATATGGGGTACGTGTGAGTATTTTTTACATGCATAGAATGTGGAATGATCAAGTCAGGGTATTTGAGGTATCCATCACCTTGAGTATTTATCCTTTCTATATGTGGTATCATTTCAAGTCCTCACTTCTAAATACTGTTAAATATACAATATATTCTTGCCAGCTATAGTCACCCTACTCTGCTATTGATCGTTAGAACTTATTTCTTCTAACTGTTTGTACTCATTCAGCAACCTCTCTTCATCTCTCCCTCCCACTCTCACACCCCTCCCAGCTTCTGGTATCTGTCATTCTATTTTCTATCTCCATAAGATAGAAGTTTTTTTAGCTCCCACACTATTTAGCCAATAGTGTTGTATGATGACTTTTTCTCTTCTGGGTAGATAGCCAATAGTGAGATTTCTGGATCATTTTCTACATAAGTATTTAAAGCCATAGCTTTCTAAGCACTGCTTTATATGACAAATACAACCAATTTTGCTATGTTGCGTTTTTATCATTTTGTTTGAAAGATTTTCTAATATATCTTGTGATTTCTTCTTTAATTGATTGGTTATTTGGAAGTCTGTTATTTTATTTTCAAATAGTTTGGAATTTGAAAATAGTTTGGGAGCAGGCGGCATTTGTCTTTCTTTGCCTGGCTTGTTTCATTTAGAGTAATGACTTCCGGTTTCATCCAAGCTGCTGCAAATGACACAATTTCATTCTTTTGTTGGGCCTGTCTTCATTCTGTGTATGTACCTTTCTTTATCCATCTGTCGGTTGATGGACCTTAGGTTGGTTTCTTATCTTTGCTATGTGAATAGTGCTGCAGTAGATACGGGAATGCAGGTATCCCTTCAGTACCTGATTTCCTTTGTATAAATACCCACTAGTGGGACTGCTGGATTGTATGATAGTTCTATTTTTGGTTTTTTGAGAAATCGCCATACAATTTTTCACAGTGGCTGAACTAGTTTACATTATAGCCTGAGTGTGTGTGTGTATACGCACACACACCAAATATATATATACACATACACACACACAAACCAAATTTTTTATCCAGTTGTTGATTGGTGTGCATTTGGGCTGGTTCCATATTTTTGCAATAATGAATTATGCTGTTACAAGCATGTGTGTGCAAGTATCTTTGTTATATGATGACTTTTTTTCTTCTGGGTAGATAGCCAATAGTATTGTATGATGGCTTTTTCTCTTCTGGGTAGATAGCCAATAGTATTGTATGATGACCTTTTCTCTTCTGGGTAGATAGCCAATAGTGAGATTTCTGGATCATTTTCTACATAAGTATTTAAAGCCATAGCTTTCTAAGCACTGCTTTGTAGGACAAATACAACCAATTTTGCTATGTTGCGTTTTTATCATTTTGTTTGAAAGATTTTCTAATATATCTTGTGATTTCTTCTTTAATTGATTGGTTATTTGGAAGTCTGTTTTTTTATTTTCAAATAGTTTGGAATTTCCTACTTGCCATATTGTTATTAATGTTTAATTATTTTGGTCAGAGAGTATGTTCTAAGATTTCTGTATTTTGAAATTAAGACTTGTTTTGTGGGCCAATGTGTGATCTTCCTTGGTGAAAGTCTGCACACACACAAAAATGTGTTTACTGTGGTTTGGCTACAGTATTTTATAAACTTTAATCAGCTCAAAGTGGTAAACAACGTGTTTAAGTCTTCCATATTCTCACTGATTTTTTTTCTTACTCATTCTATCAACTACTAAGAGAGAGATGGTAAAAATATCTAATGGCGAGTCTACTCTCTCCAGTTCCGACAGGTTTTGTTTTATACATTTTGAAGCCATTATTGGTTACATACACACGTTTGTGTCATGTCTATGTAATGAAGTGACCCTTTTGTTATTTTATAAAATGTTTCTCTTTATCATTGGCAATATTCCTTTTCTTGAAGTCTATTTTATCTGATATTAAAATAGCCACACCAGCTCTTTTTGTTCTTCCTGGTTTTTCCCCCTAACCTTTTAGTAGCAGCTTATTATATGTATTAGAAATGAATCTCAGCTGGGCTCAGTGGCTCAAACCTGTAATCCCAACACTTTGGGAGGCCAAGGAAGGTGGATCATGAAGTCAGGAGTTCGAGAACATTCTGGCCAACATGATGAAACTCTGTCTCTACTAAAATACAAAAAAATTAGCCCAGCGTGGTGGTGTGTGCCTGTACTCCCAGCTACTTGGAAGGCTGAAGCAGGGGAATCACTTGAATCCCGGAGGTGGAGATTGCAGTAAGCCTAGATCACAGCACTTCACTCCAGCCTGGGCAACAGACAGAGACTCTGTCTCAAAAAAATAAAAGAATCTGTTGCTGACAGCACATTATCCAACCTGATCATCTCTGCCTTTTAATACAAATATTTGATTCATTTACATTTATCATACTTAATTATATGACTGGGTTTAAACCTACTGTTTTGCTATTTATCCTGTATTTATACCATCTATTTATTTTTTTCATTCTTTCATGCCTTCTTTTGAGTTAAATTTTATTTTAGTATCTTCATGCTCTCTCTTGGGCTTTTGGCTATTCTTCTTGGTATTGTGTTTTAGTGGTTACTCTTGGGATTAGAATATGTGTTCTTACCTTATCACAATCCACTTGTAATTAATATTAGGCCACTTTGAATTAAATGCAAAACCCTTACCACGATACAGTGACACTACTGTTCCCAACATCCTCTGTACTCTTGCTGTCATCCATGTTTCTTCTATACAGAGTCCCCCTTATCCACAGCCGGTAGATTTCAAGACCCCAGTGGATGCCTAAAACTGCGACAGTATTGAGCCCTACATATACTGTGCGTTTTCCTATATATACATATCTAAGTTAAAGTTTAATCGTAACCCAGTAAGAGATTAACAACACACAGTAGAGATTAACAACAATAATCACAAAACAGTATAATTATGACAATATACTGTAATAGAAGTTACATAAGTGTGGTGTCTCTCTCTCTCTCTCTCTCTCTCTGTCTCTCTCTGTCTCTGTCTCTCTCTCAATATCTTTATATTTTTGAACCAGTAACTGAAACTGTGAAAAAAGAATTGCAGATAAGGGAGGACTACCATGTATGTAATGAATCCTATAACATAGTGTTATTACTTTTGCTTTAAATAATTAAACAATCAATAGTCTTTTAGGAGATTAAGGGAAAAAATATGTCGACCATTTCTGTTGCTCTTCCTTTCTTTCCCTAGAGCCAAATTTCCATCTAGTATCATCTTTCTTTAGCCTGAAGAATTATGTGTAGCATTTCTTAAAGTCTAAGTCTGGTGGCAACAAATTCTCTTTTTCAGGCAAGAGTTTTGTGTATATGAAAATATCTTTATTAACACTCTCATTTTTGGTGGATAATTTTCTTGGATGTAGAATTCTGGGTCCTTTTTCTGTCAATAGGCTGGTTTTAAAGATGCCACCCTATTGCCTTCTGGTCAGACAGGGGTCCTCCTCAGTCTTCCTCACCTGACCCCTCGCCAAGGACCTTCTGAACCCGTGCCACCTCCTCTCATGTGATCAAGGATCCCCAACCACCTGCCCTGCTGCAGTCCAGGGACCTCTGAGAAGCCTTCTGCCCCTTCCAGGGCTCTGCCACCATCCTCCTGTGGCATTTACTGCTCTTCCACTCCCCTTCTCGTTACCTCTTACCCACCTGCCCAGACCCTCAGTTCTGCCGTCAGCCCTGAGCATCGGTCAGCATACTTCTCTGCCTCCCCACCACATGTGCTCTGGCCCTAGCGTTTGGCCCCAGGAAGGCAGGGGAGAGGCAGTGAGGTCCCTGGCCTTACAAGCAGGGTGCTCTTAGCAGGGAGTTTTGGCAGACTCGTAAGTTCTTATTTACATTTCCTTCCTTCAAATTCTCACTGTCAAGGCTTGGCTTTCATGAAAACCAAGCATAGTGTTGGCGTCTTCTTTTCTTCCTCTCTCCTCTGTGCTACTCAGTACCAGGATGCATCTTCCCAAGTAACTGAACTGAATGCCTCCCCTCAGCAGGTGGGGACTGGCTTGGGGAGCACGAGAGGTGAGAGCTCGGTGATGCTCTGCCTTAAACCAGCTTGGTCCTCAGGCCCACGAGTCCTAGTTTCCATTTCAGCCACTTCCTGGATTTGATGCTGATGTTGGCAATGAAGCTGTATCCAGGATACAAATCTCAACTACCACGAGACCACTGCTTACCTTGGGAATGGCTTCCGTGGCCACTCGGAATCTCTTCATTTGCCTTGCCACCTTCTAAAGCTCTGCCCTCAAAAACATCATAGAGCACCTCTTCTGGGTGCCACCACACTTTATGCTGGTGAACCTTGGGACAGAGAATGGCCCCCCTACTCTCCAAGCACCCTCCAACAAGGAGAGAGAAGAGCAAGAAAGCCACAGGGCACCGCCACTGTAAGAGGGCCACGAGAGAGACCCAGGATGCATGAGACACAGTGGGAAACGCAAAAAGAAACGGCAGCCACGGCCCAGGGCCTCCTGTATGGGGAACAGACACTGAGCAGAGAGAGGAATTGTCAGGTGTGAAGGGACAAGACAGGATGCTCTGATGGAGAGGCAGCTAGCGGGAGGTTGGGAATGCACTTTCACCCAAGACCTGAAAGGCAGCAAAGGCCTACTGTTTCACCACCGTATCTGCTGCACCAGCCGCACAGTCCCTGTCTACCTTCCCAGCCCTGCCAGGACGGGATCCTTCCTCTTCCCGTGGTGTACCCATGTGTCAGAGCATGTAAGTCAGAGCCGAGACTTGTGCCTGTGTGCTTGGCCCATAAGCATTCATTGACTTTTCTTATAGTTTAGGGAGTCTCTCCCAGAAAGTTCTAAGGACATTTATTGGGCCAAAATAGATTTATTTTAAGAGTAGGAGAGCTGAAGGCAAAACCTTTATTGGGAAAGAATCCAGCATCTACGCACCCAGGGGGCTGTCCCGTGCCTGTCCGGTCGCTGCCCCCACAGCCCCAAACCATGCAGCTGTTGCTGGTTTTCAGGCACACTTTTGGAGGGACCTCCCAGGTTTCAGCTGTTTTGAGATGACCACAGACTCGAAGTCCTCGCTGACACAATGATGCAGCGTTTTTATGATGACCAAGAGCCTTCTCGTAAAACATCCCTCTTTTGCACAACACAGGCTCATTCTGACTTTTAAAGGCAATTGCCTCGCATCTGCTGGCCAAGAACAATAAACAGCTTTGAAGGCCAAAAATGTTTCTCTGACCCTAATATCTGCATTGTCCTTGAAACCCTGAAGCTGTATTTGTTTTTCCTCCATCAAGCAAAGTTAATGTTAAGCGATTCCCCAACAGCAACCTCACCGATAGAAACTTGAGTCCCCTTTGCTACGTCTGACATTTGTAGGACCACAGGTGTGTTCATGTCTTCCCTTAGCCTTCTTCTAGTCTCTCTCTTAGAAACCTAGACATATTCATGGGATCTGTCTCCACTGTCCTTTGAAGCATTTATTCTCAGCATATAAACCTCCGTTCTTTTACTAACAGATTTCGGAGGGCCCTGGGAGGAAGGAGCCCAGCAGCCTGAGGTGCTTCAGCACAGCCTCTCCCTACACCAGGCCACCTGCTGGGAGCTTGGGCCCCGCTGTTCACCATTCCCCTTGATGTGTTTCAGCTACCTCCTGCCACATCTCCTTCCATCTAAACCTGGCCTGGACACCCACGGCATGCGACACCCCACAGCCAACACCATCCAGAGGGTATTTAAGATGAGCTTCGTGCCCGTTGGCTTCTGGCAAAGGTTCATAGCGCGGATGCTGATCAGCCTGGCGGAGATGGACCTGCAGGTATTATGGCTGCGCTTTCTGCATGGCGGGGGGTGCCCTGAGAGGCACCTGCAGTCATATCCTGGTGGGAGGGGAATGCCCTTTGCTGGGGGGCCCTGCTTGGAGACCCTTCTCCCAGAGCGATGCCACTGATGCAGTGCCAGGGGGCAGGTGTGGCATGGGCTGCTGGCCAACCCATGTAAGCCATCCTGTGAGTTCCAAAGCAGCACCCACCTTAGACAGAACATGCCCTTTGTAAGTGGTGGTTCTAAATGTTAGCTGCCTCGAAATCACCTGGAGTTGGTTAGAACACAGTTTGGTGGGCCCCACCCCAGGGGTTGATTCAGTAGGCATAGACAGAGGCCAAGAATTCACATTTCTATCCATTCCCCAAGGCAATGCCATGAGCCCAGCAGCCACGCTTGGAGAACCGTGACTTTAGAAGCACAGTTTTGCCATCCTGGCTGCATACTCGGCTCGCCTGGAGGAGATTCTGAAAGACACTGACCACACTCCAGCCCAATCAAATAGAATCTTTTGAGTGTGGCATAGTTTTGAAAAGCGATTCCTCTGGTTTTTTTTTAAGGCTCCCAGGCAATTCCCCTGTGTACCCAGTTTGAGAACCACTTGTGCAGAAGTCTACATTGCTCTGGTAACACTGGAGACCCAGCCCGAGGAGTTAGTTTCTGTGGGGCTTACCTGGGGTTATGGGAAGGAGTCCCAGCTGTCAGGCAGCGTCAGTTTCATGCGAGGCAGGAACATGGAAGCAATATTTGCTCCTGTGGTGTTTTCCAAAGTGGCTTTCCTATACCCACGAAATCAGCTTCACCTGGGGACGTGTGAGGAATGCAAGTTCTCAGGCCCCACCTCAGACCCGCTGCATGAGAAACTCAGATGGAACCCCACACTGATTTTCACAAGCCCTGCAGGGGATTCTGACACACCTTTGGTTTTGTGACCTCCTGGCATAACCCCTGACTGTCAAATCCTTGACATTAAACTCCGTATGAGTTTACTGTTGCTACATTCGAATTAGAAAGCCCTTATTGAACTGTAACTTCTCAGCTCTACAAAAATGTTCTTTGATGGTCCCATTTTTGCTGAAAAGGTAAGAAAAATAAATGCAGAAGCCTAACGTCCATCGTGACAGTAGCGGCCTGCGCTAGTGGCGAGATTTGTTTATAGCGTCAGAAGGTTGCGCTGATTGAAGGAGTGGGTGCAGGCGCTGGCGCGCCGACGTTCCCATCCCTCTGCCCTCCCTTTGAACTCTGTGTCCCGCTGCGTTCTCAGGGGAGGGTCAGGGAGCACTGGCGTGGTGGGAGGCCGAGCTCACAAGTGGGGCCCAGCTGGGCCTGGAGGCCCGGGTGCCCTTCCGGGCAGCAGCATCCCTCACTTGAAGTTAGGAAATAAGTCCTATTGAAATTCAGACGGGTGGCAGGAAGGGAGAAAGAGTTCTGTCTCATCACTCATCAAAGCCATGCAAATTCAGGCAGCAGGGAGAGGCCACTTTTCATCCTTCACATTAGCGAAGAGCTGAGCCATAATCCCCAGCCCTCGCAGGACGCGGCCCTACGCATACTGGTGGGTGGTGCACAGGACGGTCTCACCGTTCAAATAGCAATTCCTCAGGACGCATCCAGAGCTTTAAAACATCCAGGCCCTTTGACACATAATCCCACTGGTAAACATCTAAAGAAGGACATCAGTTTCAATCAGAGAAAGCTTTGTGCCTTTCTCATGTGCCTCACGGTGGTTTTGAGGGAGCAAAAGATTGGAACGAACTTACCCTTCCAGAAGAGGGTGGTTCGGGAAATGGCTATACTTGATAGAATATTAAACTTTAGAAAAACGAATTTAATATGTGATTTTAATGGCATAGGAAAAGTGAAGTTTTTTAAAGCATACAAAATTAGAAATCCAATATGGCTTCAGCTGTTTTTTATACATATATGGAGGCAGAAAAAAAAATCCTGGAATAATATATACCAAAATCTGAATGATCTCTCTGCTTGGTGTTAAATTTGTGCTTGGTTTTCCCTTACATTTTTCTGTATTTTCTACATTTTCTAATATGAATTTTTGCTTGTAAAGTCAGAGAGGCGAAGAAAATTTTAAAGGACAGCCTATGTTTCAATTCTTTGGGAAAACTGTGTTTCTGGAATACCCTGGAGACCCCATCAGATAATGTAACGTTTAATTTGGCAGCAAGGATGAGCGGCGTGGGTGGGAAAGACGGCGGTCATTTATCAAGACAGGGCCCAGCCTGGCCTCCACAGAGCTCTGCCCAGGGCCAGCGAGGAGCCCAGAATACTTAAGCAGGGTCTTTTCTCTGTCTTTCAGCTGTTTGAAAACAAGAAGAATACTAAAAGCAGGAACAGGAAAGTCACCATTTACAGTTTTACGGGAAACCAGAGAAATCGCTGTAGCACATTCAGAGTGAAAAGAAATCAGACCATCTATTGGCAGGAAGGGCTCCTGGTCACTTTTGATGGGGGCTACCTCAGGTAGGAGCATCTGGAAGCCCACCTGCCGGGCCAGCAGGTGCCACAGCAGCGACCCTGGGGCCACCTCTGCAGGATGCCTCATCCTCTTGGTGTCCAGAATTGTGCTCCTGAGCTAGAAATGTGAGGCCCTCCCATGAGTGTTTCAGAGGCTCGGGTCTCCTCACCCTGGCTGAGCCCCCCTCGCAGGATGGGAAAGGCAGAGGCAGATGTGGCGGCCGCAGCTCAGGACTTGAGGGACGTGGTGGCCGTTGAGCTTAGGAGAGCTTTGAGCACCTCCCACGGTCATTCAGGTCACCTTGGTGACCTTGCAGCCATCCTGCCCGTCCTCTTGTTCCACCAGAAGCCAGTCTGGGGACAGGGGGCGCTGGGACTCCTCAGCCCCCATCTCCACTGCCCACAACCAGACACAGAACTCGCCCCCCTGTGCCATTTATTCTTGGTCTTTTGAGAGCCATAGAACTAAAGTCAGATCAACAGGCTTAATGAATGATACGCACCCAAGATTATTTTAATATTTACAATGAACTTTGCAAAATATTCTTCAGCTCTATGGAGGAGAAGAAGGGAAAGGGGAGGTAACTTTACAGAGGTCCTGACTGGGACCTGCCGCTTCCACATAGAGGTTCTCACTTCAAGCCCACGGTTGCCACTGCACAGATGAGAACACTGAGGTTCAGGGAGGTCCTGGAACTTCCTTAGAGCCTCACCTGAGGGTCAGCTCCCAGGCTGAGTGTCCCTGACTGCATTCTTCCCTGTGTCTCCTTCACCAGGCCAGGTCCAGGGCAAGAACAAGGCAGGGCCACACACACACGTACGCACAGGGAGGAGTCACCCATCAGTCCTGCAGGGCACAGACCCCCTCCAGGTCCCCAGAGGTTGGGTCCTGTCCCTGGGGGCGGGGATATCATCCCAGGGGCCCCCAGAACCAGATCACGATGGGCTCCTTTTGGTTTCTGGGTTGCAGTGTGGAATCTTCTGACGTGAACTGGAAAAAGAAGAAAAGTGGAGGAATAAAAATCATTTGCCAGTCAGAAATGAGGGACTTCTCGGCCATGGCTTTCATCACGGATCATGTCAATTCCTTGATTGATCAGTGGTTTCCTGGTAAGAGAAGGTTCTGGAAACAAGCCCTTGTTCATGTTAATGTTTCTTTATGAATCAGGGTGGGCTACTTCTTTGGGGGTAGGACAAAAATCCCACTGGGATTTGGCCCAAGAAAATCAAGGTGTCTTAAGAGCCCTTTCATGGGAGTCCTGGCCCTGGGAAGTCCAGCTCTGTCACTGGGGGGAGTGCCATGGGGAAGATGGGGCTCAGACCCCACCAGGAATGTGCAGGGAAGCAGCCTGCCAGTTGCCCACAGGCATGGCAAGAAGGATGACACTGGTACCACGAGCTGTCCACGGAGATGCTCAGTGTGAGCTCACACATGTCTTCTCTTCACAGTGAGGCTGGTGTGGGTGAAATCGGGGTCAGGGGTAGTCGGCAGATGGAGATTTATCTCCTGTGCAGGGACAGGGATGAAGGGAAGCTGGGACCACCTAGAGGCCTTGCTCTCCTTCGCTGCCACCCACCCTCCCTGGCAGTGATCAACTCACTCACACAGCCCTTTTCAGACCCTTTGGATCTGTCTCTTCATTGACAGTTCACTCAAAAAAGAAATACTTTTGAGTGAAGTTGTTGAGGCCCTCTGTTTTGCTCTGGGGTAGAGACTACTCCCAGAGCAGCCTGCAGTAGGGAAGGCCATCGGGGCTAAATGGAGCACGTAGCTGTGGGGGAGACTGCTCTGAGAGCCTCAGGCCCTGAACACTGGAGGCCAAGCAAGCGAGTGGCGGACAGTGGGTTCGGAATTATAGTGCCGCCCCTGCAAGCCTCGGCGGGTCCCCCGGCCTCCTGGGCCAGCCTGGCCTGCATGTGATGCCTGCATCCCAGAAAGCATCAGGGAAGGTGGCAAAAGAGCAGCGGTGGTGCGCTCTCAGGAGACATATTCCAGATCCCAGGGAGTTAGAAATAAGGCTTGGAGTCCTGAGGAAAAATGAGCAGTTAGATAAAGGATTTCTCAACCAGGCAGATTTACTTGTGTGCAGGAGGGTGCCTTCCATATGGCTGGTCGCTGCAAGAGCACACAGAACAAAGGAGAGTAGAAGCTTTTATTTATTTTTTTTTTTATTAATTTATTTGTTTGTGAGTCAGAGTTTCGCTCTTGTTACCCAGGCTGGAGTGCAATGGTGCAATCTTGGCTCACCGCAACCTCCACCTCCTGGGTTCAAGCAATTCTCCCGCCTCAGCCTCCTGAGTAGCTGGGATTACAGGCACGCGCCACCAGGCCCAGCTGATTTTTGTATTTTTAGTAGAGACGGGGTTTTACCATGTTGACCAAGATGGTCTCAATCTCTTGACCTCATGATCCACCTGCCTCGGCCTCCCAAAGTGCTGGGATTATAGGCGTGAGCCCCTGCGCCAAAGCTTTTATTTTTAACACGACTCTTGCTTTCATGCCCTTTCCCCCTTGGCTGGGGTCAGACTGCACAATTTAAACTACACTTGACTGGCTAAACATTTAAACTTTCTTAGATAAGGTGGATGGGTGGACACATGATGGGAGAGAGAGGAGAGACAGGGGGGTCGTCTGCGGCAAACTAAAGAGCTGGTCTTTCTTTAAATAGGAAAGGAATGTGAGCATGTGCTGTTAACGCTCCTGGTGCTGTGGCGCGCTTGAGCATGTAGTAAAGTCAGAAGAAAAGGAGAAGAAAGGACTGGGGGTGCTGGGAATTAAAGAATAAAAGGTTGAGCCGGCTGTTTGAAGAGAAACCTTGCCATATCTCACACAGGGTCTGGTCTCTGTCAGGATTGGGGCCCTTCCTGTGTCAGCAGGAAGGCTGACCCACAAGGAAAAAGGCTTAGCAAGGAGCCCTCGGAGAAGACAGCTGAGTGTGTGTGTCCTGGTGACTTGGGAGGCGCTTGAACCCTTCTGAGCACTTTGCAGCTCCCCACCAGCCAGTGTTCCCCCCACAGCAGGTGGTGGGCAGTTTGACAGGTCACCTGAGATGAAAAGGGCATGGGTGAGCCCCTGAGACAGGCTGCTTGGAGCCAGCATCCCCAGCCAGGGGCCCCTTCCAGTGGAATGCCTTGCACATGGACCTGCAGATATCAGATATACCTGGAAAGTTCTAGGTCTCCACCTCCTACTCTGCATGCAACAGACAGTTGGCCCACCCAGAGGGCACCTCCACAGGGCACCTTGGAGGGTATTTCTCTGCACCTCCTATCAGAGGCATGTGAGGGAACCCATGTCCAATGATTCAGTTTTGTCTGTGATCATTTGCACTCATTTCTCCCCCTGCATTGCCTTCATAGACATTGTAACCTGGATGTTTCTCGTTGTAAGAAGGGCGCCTTACACACTGCGGTAGTTGGCTTGTTGGAGGACAGCTCAGACCCAGTCTGCAGTGACCTGTTAGGGCCCAGTCATGCAGGAGGGATCCCCACCCTCCTCCCAGGGCCCCCAGCTCCGTGTCCTGACCACTGGACAGTTCTCAGAAGCATTCTGAAGCCTCTCTAGACACATCTTTCAGGACAAACAATTGCGCTTTCGAAGAAAAGACACCTGAAGGTGGCACTGGGTTTCAGCCTATCTCTTGGGTACAGGCCAGGCCAGGTAGCTCCCCTGCTGTGAAGGCCTCGGGGCCTGGGCAGTGCAGAGTGCTGCTCGGGGGCCCCACCTGTGCCACCTTCTTGTGAGCTGTCTCCTGCTCTGTTCTTATTTAGCCCTGACGGCCACAGAGAGCGACGGGACCCCACTCATGGAGCAGTACGTGCCCTGCCCAGTCTGCGAGACCACCTGGGCCCAGCACACAGACCCCAGTGAGAAATCAGAGGGTGTGCAGTACTTCGACATGGAAGACTGCGTGCTGACGGCCATTGAGCGGGACTTCATCTCCTGCCCCAGACACCCGGACTTCCCCGTGCCGCTCCAGGAGCTGGTCCCTGAGCTGTTCATGACCGACTTTCCAGCCAGGTATGCCCAAAGGCCCCTCCCAGAACACAGTGCAGGTCACAGGGCGGCACTCCTCACCATGCAATTGCCGAGTGATCTCCAGGAAGACCCCTCTGGGGCCAGCGGGGGCCCCCGCCATCGCTTCCCACCAAATCGAAGTACCTTTTAGGTGCCTATCCTCAGCTGCCTGAAGAGAACAGGCTGCTGGCTTTCCATTTTGAAGGCCTTGGCAGGCCCAGCTGGGAGAGCGCTTTGCAGGTGCAGCCGTCCTGCCTCCCCCCACACTGCACCCCTTCCCCTCATAGCCAGAGCTGCTCTCTCCCAAGTTGCCACTCCCTTCTGACCCCCACCCAGCTGGCACTTGGGGGCCGGCAGGTAAGCGCAGCTGGAGCTCCTGGGGAGTTCAGGAAGGGGAGAGCTCCCACCCATAGCTTCATTTACCTTTTTTGTCAAATGTTGCCTCCTATCTGTAGCCCTAGCACTGAGCATTGGAACCCTCAAATCTGTTCTTAGAGCTGATTCTACCTACGCTGACCCAAGATGATAACTAGGGAGAGAACGTGGGAGGAAATAGGAAATACCGTCTTTCAGAAGAAAACTTCCACAGGGATCCTTTCTGTACGGCCACCACTTCCCTGGACTTCGCCTCGTGGCAGCCATCACCACCTCTGAGGCCACTTCTGTCCTGAGCCTACTTTATGGGGGAGGCTGGGGCTTGGCAAGCCTGCATAACCCACCCAGGCTTGCCCACCTGCAAGTGGCAGGGCCGGGGTAGCCCAGAGCTGTCTAGCCTCACAGATGGCTTTGAACCATGACATTCAGCCATGGGGACGAATGACCCAGCCCAGGACCCACCCGCGTCAGGGCAGGGGCAGTGTGGCTGACACTGGGTGTGTGTGGCAGGCTCTTCCTGGAGAACAGCAAGCTGGAGCACAGTGAGGATGACAGCAGCATCCTGGGCCAGGGCGGCAGTGGCACTGTCATCTACCGGGCCCGGTACCAGGGCCAGCCCGTGGCCGTCAAGCGCTTCCACATCAAGAAATTCAAGAACTTCGCCAATGCCCCGGCAGGTAAGCAGATCCCAGCTAGGTGCTCTTTTGCTCAGACATGTGCTACATGGGTCTAAGCTCTGTGCCACCTTCGAGAGGCCCAAGGCCGAATGCACCCTGGGTCCTCCTGCTGGCTGACACTGTGCTGTCCCCGGCAGACACCATGCTGAGGCACCTGCGGGCCACGGATGCCATGAAGAACTTCTCAGAATTCCGGCAGGAGGCCAGCATGCTGCACGCCCTGCAGCACCCGTGCATCGTGGCACTCATCGGCATCAGCATCCACCCGCTCTGCTTCGCCCTGGAGCTCGCGCCACTCAGCAGCCTCAACACTGTGCTGTCTGAGAATACCAGAGGTACTGCGGATGCCCCACCCAGCCCCTGAGACCAGCAGAGCCCCAGGTGACTCCTGCCTGGCATGGGGGTGGAGCCTCAAATGGCCTTGCCAAGCCAGGGCATGCCCAACCCGTGGCTTTTGTGACCATCCCCTGGGTGTGAAGGCAGGCACCTCGCCAGGTCCAGTCCCTGGGCAAAGCCTCGGTGAGGTCGGGGGAGCACATACTGTGGAGTCAGGTAAGACCAGGCTCTGCTGCTCTCTGCTGAGTTTATTTGCCTGTGAAAGGAGGATGATAACAGCCCTCACTGGGAGGGCACCAAGCGTAGGAGCTGCATTAAATCACCCTTTTTTTTTTGAGATGAAGTTTGCTCTGGTTGCCTAGGCTGGAGTGCAGTGGCGCAATCTTGGCTCACCACAACCTCCACCTCCAGGGTTCAAGCCATTCTGCCTCAGCCTCTTGAGTAGCTGAGACTACAGATGAGCACCACCACACCCAGCTAATTTTGTATTTTTAGTTGAGACAGGGTTTCTCCATGTTAGTCAGGCTGGTCTCGAACTCGTGACCTCAGGTGATCCGCCCACCTCAGCTTCACAAAGTGCTGGAATTACAGACCTGAGCCATTGCACCCAGCCTAAATCATTTTCTTAACTGCACATGCATATCACTGTGGAGACTCTGAGATCCTGGGGTCAGTGGGACCATATCAAAATTTTAAATAAAATTTTAAAGTAATTTACCTTGAGAAATGAGCAACTGAGAGTTGCCAGAGGGTGAAAGGTAGCTGTCTTTTGACTAGGGAAGAAGAAATGCTGTTAAAATCAATCACTTCTGCCACAGTGGAAGATAATTTGTAAACAGAATTCTTTGTTATTTTTTAGACAGGGTCTGGCTTTGTTGGCCAGGCTGGAGTACAGCTGTGCGATCTCAGCTCACTGCAGCCTTGACCTCCTAAACTCAAGCAATCCTCTCACCTCAACTTCCCAAGTAGCTGCAAGCACACCCAGCTAATTTTCCATTGCTGTTGTTGTGTTCTTGTTTTTGTAGAGATGGCGTTTCACCCTGTTGCCCAGGCTGTTCTCGAACTCCTGAGCTCAATCCACCCGCCCACTCTAGCCTCCCAAAGTGCTGGAATTACAGGCATGAGCCACCACGCCCAGCCAAACATAATTCTGATACTTAGGACAGCCTTGGCCTGAGGTGAACTCAAGGGATTTTGAACTCAAGGGATTTTGAATCCTTGGTGGTTCAGCAAAGTGCCAGCAATTCCAGGAATAAGGTATCATGAATGAAGCTACAGTGCTGAGCATTTCTATCCTAAATACTCTTTCACTTAACCAAGCCATTCTCCGTCCCTTCTGGCCTTCTGGAGGATAGTGAGAATGTGTCAATAGAATATAAGATATCTAGGGGCCAGATGCAGTGGCTCACACTTTGGGAGGGCGAGGCAGCCGGATCACTTAAAGCCAGGAATTCAAGACCAGCCTGGCCAAAATGGTGAAATCCTGTCTCTACTAAAGATACAAAAATTAGCCAGGCTTGGTGATATGTGCCTGTAGTCCCAGTTACTCAACTTGGGAGGCTGAGGCACAAGAATTGCTTGAACCTGGGAGGCAGAGGTTGCAGTGAGCCGAGATCGAGATCATGCCACTGCACTCCAGCCTGAGTGACAGAGGGAGACTCTGTCTCAAAAAGAAAGAAAGAAAGAAAAAGAACGTAAAGTATCTAGGGAGATAAGAAAACAGAAAGGCAGCTGCTATCATGATAATCTGATAATCAAAACTGAAATTTTGATACATTTGAAATTTGTTTCACTTTGCAAGATTCTTCCTTTATACCCCTGGGACATATGCTCACCCAAAAAATAGCCTACCAGATTGCCTCGGGCCTGGCCTACCTGCACAAGAAAAACATCATCTTCTGTGACCTGAAGTCTGACAACATTCTGGTGTGGTCCCTTGACGTCAAGGAGCATGTCAACATCAAGCTATCTGACTACGGGATTTCGAGGCAGTCATTCCATGAGGGCGCTCTGGGCGTGGAGGGCACTCCCGGATACCAGGCCCCGGAGATCAGGCCTCGCATTGTATATGATGAAAAGGTACCTGCCTGACCCACTGCCATCCCCCAGCCCAGCCCCACAGGGCAGGAGCCCAGCCCTGAGGCCAGCCAGGCAGTTCTGGAGGCACCTGCAGCTTCAGGGCTCAGCATTCCAAAAGCACATTCTTCTCACCCTCCCTTGCTCAATGAGGGAGGTCCTGCCTTGAACCAGAAGGGCGCAGGGGCCTATGTCTGCCTGCTTGTGGCAAGGTTTACTTCTCCTTAGCCTCAGAATTCTCAAACCTCAATTCAGAAACATCATAGAGGCTATAAATGGTAGATGAAGAGTCCAAGATAGAAACAGGTCGGGATTTGGGTTTCAGCTCACATCTAGATACGCCCAGTGAGGACACAGGACAAGCCTGGCACGGCGCTCAGGAGGAGCAGACAGAATAAGGATGCTAAAGGGCCCTGGCCTTAAGCCCTGGTCATAGGATGCTGGCCAAGTTGAATGCCAAACCAGGGGAAGAGTAAAAGGACAAGCTGGCATCCCCGGGCAACAGCACTGCCAACCTCAGTTGAGACAATGACTAAGTGCTGATCTTCTGATAACATTTATCCCTGATGGCTATTTGGTAGATGCGGGGACACAGACAACTGGGAATCATCTGGCTATGCAATGTATCACATCTAGTGCCAGCTGTGTTAATTAATCACCCAGCATTAAGGTTCCCTTGTCTATAATTTCTTATTATTTGGTGATTTTTTCAGAGGATCATTGACTAATTGCTGTAGGAATGACCTGTGCGTGTGTGGATTAGCTCAGCACCTGTGACTGTTGCCTAAGATAGAAAAGGCAAATCAGAGCAACAAAAATAAGAGCTTCAGCATAGCACGTGACTTCGACAAGGAGGTCACCTTGAAACTCAGATGATTAGGGAAACATTCACAGTTAAAATTCTCAAGTGTATCTCAGCCATTCTCCTGCTAAAATGTTATTTCCTGATCCTTATAGGGATCTGTATAAATCTTTTCTTGCTGGACCTTTCTATGATTATTAAAATAGAGGAGACAGCATGTTGTGATCCAGGGGACACTCCTTTTCCTATGAGTTGCATGCATAGCACTTTTAGTACCAAGCACATTAAGCAGAGGGTATGTTTACTCCCTTGTCTTGGTACTCAAGGACAAGGACCATGGCCTCCTTGGAGTCCTTAATCAGTGGCTAACAGCAAGTTCTCAGTGTGTTTTATTGGATAGAAGGATGGATGGATGGATGGATGGATGGATGGATGGATGGATGGAGGGATGGATGGATGGATGGAGGGATGGTGGGATGGTGGGATGGAGGGATGGAGGGATGGATGGATGGGACAATGGACAAATGGACAGTATGGTGAGAAGTTAGATGGATGAGTAGATTGAAAAGAGGAAGGATAGGAAGACAGATGAATGTACAGGACAGGTGGTCAGACAGATGAGAATAATGGATAAAATGTGCAGAAAGACAAGAAAATGGATGGGTGGGTGGGTGGGTAGATGGATAGATGGAAGGATGAGAAAATGTATATATAAATGGACAGAAGAGAAAGTGGGTGGTCAGATGGGTGGAAGGATGGGTAGTTGGGAGGATGGATGGATAAATGGACAGAGGGACGTGGTCAGGTGGTTGCTTGGATGTTTGTTCTTGTCTAACTGTGTCTCCCTGCTCCCTCCACCTCAGGGCCAGCTTGTGAAAGCCACTGGGCCCAGGCAGGGACCTGACTTGGCTTGTTCTGTGCCCAGGTAGATATGTTCTCCTATGGAATGGTGCTCTATGAGCTGCTGTCAGGACAGCGCCCCGCCCTGGGCCACCACCAGCTCCAGATTGTCAAGAAGCTGTCCAAGGGTATTCGTCCAGTTCTGGGGCAACCGGAGGAAGTGCAGTTCCATCGATTGCAGGCACTCATGATGGAGTGCTGGGACACTAAACCAGAGAAGGTACCCAGGGCACAGAGCCCAGGGCCCCGGGTCTTCCTGCCATGTGGTGGAGGCTGTGGGTCCCCAGGGTGTGCATGTGTGGTGGCCCACCCATCACAATTGGTAACGTTTCTCTGCTCATTTCTTCTCGAGGGTGAGATTTGGTGCTCCTAACATACTGCTTTCATTTTCTTTGTGTGTGTGTGTCACTCTGAGAAAACAAACTTCCTTTTCCTCCCCAACTTTTGTGTTACTTCTCCATGCAAACAAAGTAGCTCAACTCCTTTATAGCAATACATTCCTTATGCAAGAACAGAGAGACTGAGGTATCTCTTTGTAAAGTAATGGGGAGAGGTTTGGTTGTGAGAGTCAGGGATTGTATTAGAGTGTTCAGGCTAGTTTTTTGTTGGTGGTCTTTTTATGTTTTTGGAAGAAGCTAGCGGTTTTAAGGTTAAAACTTGTTTATCAAATCAGATAGAGCTAGTTTAATGTATCAGGAGCAAACAGTATTCTTTAGAAGAAGATATGTCCTTATCTGGGCATGGTGACATGGACCTATAGTCCCAGCCACTGGGGAGGCTGAGGCAGGAGGATCACTTGAGCCCAGGAGTTCAAGGCTGTAATGCACTGTGATCACACCTGTGAATAGGTTCTGCACTCCAGCTTGGGCAATGTAGTGAGATGAAGAATGTATGTCATTGGGCCTGGGCTGGAATACCTGGGGTTCAGCTTACTTGACCAGATGAGCTTAAGTTGTCATAGCCAAGGATGACCCAGTCACTTGGATGGGTTTGCTCCTGACATCTGAAGCTGTTTCAGCCTCTCGTTTGGATCAAGTCTGAATGAACAGAATCCCTCATTCCTCCCTGGTTGGAGCTGGCTGATCTCATGGGTAGAACTGGCACCAATCTGGTTGTAAGTGACCTTGCTCCCTTCTGGTGGCCCCTCTCCCTCAGCGACCGCTGGCCCTGTCGGTGGTGAGCCAGATGAAGGACCCGACCTTTGCCACCTTCATGTACGCTCTCCCCTGTGGGAAGCAGACAGCCTTCTTCTCGTCCCAGGGCCAGGAGTACACTGTGGTGTTTTGGGACGGAAAAGAGGAGTCCAGGTAAGCTCCTGTCACCTCCTCTGCCGTCTTTATGTTTGGGGTGGGAGGCCACCATGGAATTTGGGAACAGAGTCGATGTTGACCACAATGAGAATTATTTAACAGACAGTAAGGTTCACTTTGGGAGGCCGAGGCAGGTGGATCACAAGATTAAGAGATTGAGACCATCCTGGTCAACATGGTGAAACCCCATCTCTACTAAACATACAAAAATTAGCTGGGCATGGTGGCGCGTGCCTGTAATCCCAGCTACTCAGGAGGCTGAGGCAGGAGAATTGCCTGAACCCAGGAGGTGGAGGTTGCAGTGAGCCGAGATCGCGCCATTGCACTCCAGCCTGGGTAACAAGAGCAAAACTCCATCTCAAAAAAAAACAGTAAGGTTCAAAACCTGGTTAGAGACCACTCAGGAGAAAGCAGGGTGGGCAGAAGCTGAGTCCACACAAACAGATGTGTGTGAATGGTTTTGTGGTTAAGAGGCACCAAAAATGGGTATATCTGCCAGGGTGTCTGGGGACATGAGGGTGCTGTGGCATGTGCCTACAGTCCTAGTCACTCAAGAGGCTGAGGCAGGAGAATCACCTGAGTCCGGGAGCTCAAGTTTAGCCTGAAGAGCACAGCAAGACCCCATCTTTTAAAAAATTAGAAAGTTTTAAAATATTTTTTAAAAAGGAAATGAGACCCGTCAGCCTGGTTATTTGACTTTCTCAGTCATGTTCTGCTGCCCCAGATTGCAGGAGGGGTAACAAGGTGGGTTTAAGCAGAGTTGGGGTTTTGCTAGGAGGGAGAGGGGGCAGGGGCATTGGGGTGTTCTCAAGGGAGTGATACAGAGATGGACCATGGAACCTAAATGAGGCCGTAAATTCAGGAGGACAATGGAAAGTACCAAAGGATCCTAGGTCTTGCTAGAATTAAAAAAAAAAAAAAATCTCAAAAGTTATGGTATTAGGTGGGGTCAGCCCAAAAACTAGGAGGTGGTGGTCAGACAAGGTATGCTTGCCATAGGGTGAGTGGGAAATGCACAGTCAGTAGTAAAGTTAGCATCTGGAATGTGACCTTTGGAGAGGGTGCCTGGGGTAGAGTGGGAAAATATCACTAAGGAATGAGCTTGAGCCATAACAAGATAAATGAAAGACCGCAGTTTCTCTTAGGTCAGTCTTCATGAGTTTGCATCAGATTTTATGCCACTAAGACTGAGTGTTGTGACATAGATACACTCTAAGAAATGATGCCCTAAAGAAGTTTTCATGGCCGGGCATTGTGGCTCATGCCTGTAACCCCAGCACTTTGGGAGGCTGAGGCAGGTGGATCTGTTGAGTTCAGGAGTTCAAGACCAGCCTGGGAAACATGGTAAAACCATCTCTACAAAAATAAATGAATCAATAACAGAAATTAGCCAGGAATGGTGGCGAGCACCTGTACTCCCAGCAGCTTAGGAAAGCACACGGGCAGCCAAGCAGGGGAATCAGGGTGGAGCCAGACTTGAGATCTGTCTGAGAATTAAGGAAGAAAAGGAGGAGGGAGAGGCAAGGCAGATGAACAGGTAAACAAGAAACGCATAGGGCACAATTCCAGTTGTGGGGAACAGGGGCAATTATTCTTTACAACTCTATCTTTTTAACGTTTTCAAAGTCAAAGCTATTTAGAATATCCTAGTTTTGTTTTTCTGATGCATAAAAAAATGATGGAAAAAGAGGGAAATGTACCTGAAGGAAGTTTTTGTTTGCTGTATTTTCTACCATTTCTATCATCTGCAAATATGTTATCAGTCAACAGTAGTGAAGCTTTTTAAAATTTAGTGGCAGGAGAAACTTTATCTTGAGAACTTCTATCCACGAGTTTAACGTATCCTCTTGAGTTTGAGGGACAGGGCTGCATGATGTGGGGCACATAACTTCCCAGCCCCGTCAGCTGCCGCCTCCTCTTCCATGCAGTAGGCGCCCAGGATGCCCGCCATGGCTGAGGGAGGCAGTGATGCTGGGGACAGCCAGCCTGGTGAGCCCAGGCTCTCACAATCGACAAGCACACGTTCTCAAAGCACTGGTGCTGGGAACACATTTTGAGTGCCCCCCCCACCTCCCCAACCCAGTCTCCTCTGGAATTCTCCCAACTTGTCTTTAGCCTTGGTTTTGTCTACTCTGCAGTGAGGAGCTCCCCGCATCATAGGGGTGGGAAGGATACGGCCAGTGGGAGGGCCCCTCCTTCATGCTGGGGGCAACCATCTCAACCCACAAGGGTCACGGAAAGGGGGCAGCCTTTCTTCCCTCGGGAATGCCCTTCCTGCTGGCGATGGTCAAGCATTACTGTGCAGGCAGAACCCGGCTCTGCCCTCTCAGAACAAGCAGGCTATAACCCTGTGTGGGGGCAGAGGAGATAGACGAGGCTTGCAGCTGGCAGGCCAGGCCTGGGCAAAGGAGGTATCCCTGGCCCCCAGGCACTAACCGTACAGTTGCCACCACTTATAGGAACTACACAGTGGTAAACACAGAGAAGGGCCTCATGGAGGTGCAGAGGATGAGCTGCCCTGGGATGAAGCTGAGCTGCCAGCTCCAGGTCCAGAGGTCCCTGTGGATGGCTACTGAGGTAAGTGCTGCCCACAGGCCTAGCCAGGTGGGCCCCACCAGGTGCAGCCCCAGGGCGGGGGCCACTTTCATAAAATACAGGGCACCAGGTCAAGTGAATTTTCCAACAACCCTCAGCGCATCCCCATGCAATCCCAGAGTAATGCCATGAGCCCTGTGAAATAGTGGCCTGTCATGAGGGGCAGCTCAACCCTGCCTGCTGCTGGCTGGTGGCCGGGATTAGGGATGGTCACGACCAGATGTAGACCCTCAGCGGGAGGAGAGACCCAGGAGGCTAGGGGCGTGCCTGGGTCTCTCATATCACTGCTGAGTCAGTCAGCTCCAAAGGCCTCTTGCCTTCACATCAGAGAAGTCACTAGAAGGCCCAAGGAGCTGTCTTCTGAGAAATCCTGAGAGAACTGGCCAGAAGCAAATGTCCTGAGACTGTGGGTGTGAGGCTAGAAAGGTGCAGCTTTTCCCCAGGGCAGTTTGGAAGTGTGTTCAGATACATATCACAAATCTCAAAAGCATCCATACCACTTAGGCCTCAGGAATCTCTGTGTTAAGGAAAATCTGACAACAGATTGGCCAAAGTACCTGGGCCCCAGCCACAGGCAGCCAAGAGATGCCCCCACATCATTTCCTCTTGGAATGAGTGACAGCAGGGGCTCTGCCTAAAGCAGACTGTCCGTGGAAAGAGCAGTGAGAACATAGCATTGCAGCGTGAGTCCACTTTTGGTGGTACCACGTGTACACATAAACACCTCAGGAGCTTCTGAGAGGCTGTGCCCCCAAATCCCAATGGTGGTTTTCTCTGGGGAATAGATTATGGGCTCTTTTCTGTTTCCTCTTTAGACTAGTCTGTATTTTTCAAAGTCTCTACAAAGAACAGAAATACATGAGCAACCCATCAGAACGTGTCAATCCGTGTTATTTTTCAAGACCTATAGGGGATCCCCAAGGCCGAGTGCATCCTCACGGAAATGCCTTGGGAAATGCCAGGCACCTTCCTGGGTCTCACAGTGAACCTGTCTGCCTCTGCAGGACCAGAAAATCTACATCTACACCCTCAAGGGCATGTGCCCCTTAAACACGCCCCAACAGGCTTTGGATACTCCAGCTATCGTCACCTGCTTCTTGGCTGTGCCTGTGATTAAAAAGGTGAGATTAGGGCAAAGGTGGGTATGCAGGTCTCTGATGTGCTTCTGTGCCTGGGAGGGGCCTCCTAGCTGGGAACAGCTATGTCAGGGTGGGGACTGCAGAGCCACAGCTTCTAGGAACACCTGGCCTAGGACACAGCCTTAGACACGGTGGGAGGAAAGACATCAGACCTGGTCCATCATTAGTGCCTTCTGGTTTGTGAAAACCTAAGTGCCCAGCCAGACTGAGGCTAAGTGAAAGGGGGAAATTCGCTTTCACGTGCAAATACCCTGACTCCGATGGAAGAGCAGTCGTGTGTGCCCTTCCACTTTGGAGGGCAGTGGCATCCGGAGCCTCTTCCCCACCTGCCCAGGCCAGAGCCACCCCACAGCCACTTGGTCACCAGGTCCTGGAGGTCCTGATCTCCTTCCTTCCATCTCTACCTCCCCCCAAATACTCACCATCTACCCTAAACCCGGTTCCTCTGTCCAGCATGGCCCTGCTGAGTCATCTCTTTAACCTCCTAGCCCAGGCCTTCCTAAATAAGACCCCAAGGGGGCCCAGCCAGCTGTGCAGTACCTTGGGATTAGCCCCAGCCTCTGCTGGCCCCTGTACCCTCCCCACACAGCACCTCACTCTGTGCTGAGTCCCTGACATCCCAGCCTCCTCCGGGACAGCCACTCCACGCACCTCTTCCCAGACCGCCTCCGATTCAGTTCTCAAGACCAAGGGCCTTGGCCCCTTCTCTGAGAAGCTGCCCCTCAGCAGGAGGAGCTCCCTGACTTGTCCAGGCACCTCCACCCACAGGATTCAGGTCTGACTCAGGCGGTTTCGGTTTCATCCACCCTGAGGGGCCCATCCGTGCAGCAGGCACCCTCGGTAAACACACAAGAAGCCTTTACTGGTATCGTTTTGTTAGAATGTGGTGCCAGACGCACTGGTTCACGCCTGTAATCCCATCACTTTGGGAGGCTGAGGTGGGCAGATCACCTGAGGTCATGAGTTCAAGACCAGCTTGACCAACGTGGAGAAACCCCATCTCTACTAAAAATGCAAAAAAATAGCCGGGCATAGTAGCACGTGCCTGTAATCGCAGCTGCTTGGGAGACTGAGGTAGGAGACTCACTTGAACCCGGGAGGTGGTGATTGTGGTGAAGGGCAGAAGAGCAAAACTCCACTTCAACAATAAATGCAGTGACTGTCATCATCCATTCCAGTTTGCCCATATACGAAATAGGTACAAGAAGGGACAGAGAAGGCCTAGCGCTCCCAAAGGTCAAGGCTGGTACGCTTGGTGAATGAGCATTATTACTACTTCTGGATGGCAAAATAAGTGAGCTCTTCTCTTTACCCTTCTTCAGTTTCATTTCTAAAAAGAAAACCAAACCAGGTATGAAATTAACCTTAGAGTCATTTATGACCATGGCCCCACAGTAAGGCTAGGCGGCTTGGGACCCAGCCCGCGCCAGAGCGCAGGCGGACATGACACAAAGTGTTATTGAGGCCACCACGGGCCAGAGCCCCCAGCCAGGGCACCACCTCCCACACAACCAGAGGGAATAGAGCTGGCTCTGTGCAGGGCCTCCTGAGCAGGGCGTCTGCCCCTCCGAGGCCGCCAGGGCAGAGCCTGCATTCTTGCACACGCACGTATGTTCACACCCAGCCGAGACGTGGCGCTCACTGCCCTGGCCGGGGCCTGAGCCAGGATTCCAGATAGAGACCTGGTGCCTGTTTGCCTTGGCTGCCTTCTCTCCCTGAAATCCTGGGGTTGGATTTTGATACGCTTGCTTAGGGCATGTTGTCCTGGACAGTGAGCTGTGGGCCACCACTCCATTGCCCTGCACAGCCAGCCTCCTGAGCCCCCCAGCTCCCCGCAAGGAGGCTTTCTGCCCTGCCCCCTCACTGGCTCGAGGCCCAGCTCCCTGCTCTGCCCTGACTCCGGCTTTGTTCTGCAGACCTCTTCCCACCCCTACCACAGCCAGCTCAGTGTCTAGGCTGCAAAGCTGCACTCTGTTCCCGGCTCTGCCCTGGGAGGTACCCGGGGAAGGTCTGGGGTGGGCCCAGCATTCGGCATGGTCTCTGCAACTTTGGCCTCTGCCCCATAACCTCTGGTGGGTGTAGAAGAGCTCATTCTTCATTGTGGGGGTGGGGGGCACCGTGAGGACCCTGTCACCATCAGCTGGACCACAGCCATCTCAGACAGATGTAAGCCGGGATGAGGGCCCAGCAGGCTGAGACAGGCCTCCATGAGAGGGTTAATAGGACGCAGTTTCTTCCAGAATTAGTTCAGCAAACACATGTTGTCCACCTGGGGCAGGAGCCAGGTGGAGTCACAGGGCCACAGAGATAAAGGAGACCGAGCCCTTCCCTGTGCCAGGCCAGTGCCATGGGGATGCTGGTGGGCAGGGGGCCCATCCTCATGGAACACTCCACCTGGTGGGGTGGCAGGCAGGACTAGGAGGCAGTGCACAGATGCCTGCCATGGCCACACTGCTGTCACGTGAAGCAGCACCCAGGAAAGGGCAGGCACTAGGTCCTGCCAAGGAGGTCTCAGTGGCCTCAAGAAGAAGGCAGCTCCTGCTGCTCACCCTGCAAGAAGCTGGCACCAGCAGAGGCAGCCCATGTGGTCCAGGTGACATGCGACCTCGCTTGGTGCCACAGGCCCTGCCTGTCGGTGGTACCTTCCTTTCTTTGCTGCAGGGATGATAGATGTGGCTCTGCTGGGCCAGAGCTGCACTTCCTTAGGACCTGGTTTTCTGAAAGCTTTGCTGCCCTGAGGTGTGTTGGTAGAAAGCCGCCTGCCCACCCAGTGTGGGCGCGGATGAGTGCAGCGCCTACTCTGTGTCTCTGTTGGAACGTGGAACGTGTGAAATGGAAGGGCATGACAGAACCTGTCTCCCCCTGCAGAATTCCTACCTGGTCTTAGCGGGCCTCGCTGATGGGCTTGTGGCTGTGTTTCCTGTGGTGCGGGGCACCCCAAACGACAGCTGCTCCTACCTGTGCTCACACACGGCCAACAGGTCCAAGTTCAGCATTGCAGACGAGGACGCCCGGCAGAACCCCTACCCGGTAAAGGCTATAGAGGTGGTCAACAGTGGCTCTGAGGTCTGGTACAGCAATGGGCCGGGGCTCCTTGTCATCGACTGCGCCTCCCTGGAGATCTGCAGGCGGCTGGAACCCTACACAGCCCCCTCCGTGGTGACGTCGGTCGTGTGCAGCTCTGAGGGCAGGGGGGAGGAGGTTGTCTGGTGCCTGGATGACAAGGCCAACTCCTTGGTGATGTACCACTCTACCACCTACCAGCTGTGTGCCCGGTACTTCTGCGGGGACCCCAGCCCCCTCAGGGACACGTTTCCTGTGCGGCCCTTAGATATGGAATCCCCGGGCAGCCACACGGCCAACCCAAAGGAGCCCGAGGGGGACACCATCGCGGATGTGAGCATCATGTACAGTGAAGAGCTGGGCACGCAGATCCTGACCCACCAGGAATCGCTCACTGACTACTGCTCCATGTCCTCCTACTCCTCGTCTCCACCCCGCCAGGCTGCCAGGTCACCCTCAAGCCTGCCCGGCTCCCCAGCGAGTTCTTCCAGCGTGCCTTTCTCCACTGACTATGAGGACTCAGACAGGCTACACGAGCCCGGTGCTGCCTCCGACAGGTCTGAGCATGAGCTGACGCCCCTGGACGGGGAGACCTTCAGCCAACACCTGCAGGCCGTGAAGATCCTCGCCGTCAGAGACCTCATTTGGGTCCCCAGGTAAGTAGGTGAAGGCACTGTCCAAGCCGTGGCCACTGCTCCTGCTCTGTGAGCAGAGCAAGGAGAGCCCCTGGCTTCCTTAAAGATCACGTGGGGACCCAGCAGGGGCTGATCTTCCAAGAGGGTTGGTTCCCTCCATTGGGAATCAAAGCGATGTTTTAAGCAAATCTAAGAGTGGCTGCATCAAAGCTCATTGCCTGCCAAGAGCTTAAGGTACCACACAAGGAAAGCCACAGTCAACTGTGATTCAGTTTCCACTGGGAAAATTCCCCTCTACTTTGGGGTCTGTCCCCTCCCTGTAACTTAATCCCTTAGCAGAAACTGCACATCTGTCGCCTCCCTCCCGCGCCTTTCTGCACATTGGCTCCACTCCCCCGAGAGCACGGCTACGGACAAAAATGCTTCCCCTTCTGGGTTTTGGTTTCTTAGGCGTGGTGGAGATGTTATCGTCATTGGCCTGGAGAAGGATTCCTGCACCCAGCGGGGCCGAGTCATCGCCGTCTTAAAAGCCCGAGAGCTGACTCCACATGGGTAAGACTGAAGGGCAGCTCCTTTACGACCCGGGCAGCTCCTTTAGGACCCAGGCAGCAGCATGAGCACGGAAGGCCCCCGCAGCCAGGTCCCTCACTATTGATTCTCACAAACAGTGGGTCCACCAATGTGGCCGTAAGGCAAAGTGGGGACAAGATGGGGTCCCCCAGGCAGCCCCTAGCAGCTCTGCACTGGCCATGGCTGCCTGTTTCTGGAGTACCCGGTGCACCTGTAGCTCAGGTATCCTACCTAACAAATGCCTCCAGAGCCAGAGTTCAGCTGCAGCCGAAATGCAGATGCATCCAGGCGATTGGTTCCCTGTTCTTCCTGCCAAGCAGGAAACCCTGCCTGAGGTGCCCGTCTGCCCACACAGCACCTGATGGAGCCCGCAGAATACCCATCTCCAAGCCTGGGTCTCACCTCCTGCCCTTCCTGGGCTGAGGCATGGCTCAGTATACCCATCTATGGGTGGGTACCCCTACAAGGGATGCCAGTGTCCTCTGCAAGGGTGTACTGGGCAGGGTGGCCTGTCCAGGACATGGTCTACGTGACTGGAGTGATGTGAGGCTGTGCCAGCTGCAGCTCCACACTGTGTTTACTCCCCTCACTTTGACGACTGAGCCCCACATGGCAAATCTCTCTTATGAAAAGCCCTCGTGTGTGTGCGCGTGCGTGTGTGTGTGCGTGTGTGCGTGTGTGTGTGTGTGTGTACCTTGGAGCTCTTTCATTTTGAACTAGGCCTGTTTCCCTGCAGCATGCGTTATCCCCATCCATGGGCAAGTGGGTTTTTATTTCATCTGGGGCATAAGAGGGTGGAGAAACCCCGGTCAGTGTGTTTCTCCCAGAGCAGGACCGTGACCAAGGCAGCAACCATGGCGGCCCACTCCCGTGCCCGCCAGCTTTGAACCTTTGCAGCGAGTCCTGGGCCAGTGACCCTTGCTCTGTAAGTGATTCTGGAAGCAAGATCTAGATGTGCTCCTGAGCTCTGGTGGAGCCCGTGGATGGCAGCCGGGAGCTGACAGAGTTGCCAGCTTGTAGGTCGGGCTTCTGGAGGAAATGGGTATGCAGCACCCAGGTCCTTGGCACACCTGCCATTGACATCCTAACCTTTAACTGCTGCTGCTTTTCCTATCCATCCCCTAAAGCCAGATTTTACCTTTTTCCCGCCATAGGGAGAAAGAGGCCCCAGAAGCCAATCTAAAGGGGGGCCCTGGCAAGGCCATGTGGAGTAGAGGCCTCTGGACATCCCAATTTGCAGGAGCGCCTTGGTGCTGTGCAGGCCACACACACACAGCACAGAGGGAGGAAGGGCAGTTAGTAGGTGCTGGGGTGGGGCACCCCCAGGGCAGGGAGGCCGCACTGTGGCCCAAAAGGAAACTTGCAGCGCACCTACCGATCCTGCAGAACTGTCCACAGTTTCCAAAAACGTACTGCTGACTGGGGCAGTAGGTTTCCCATGTAGTATATGATCCTGTATTTCCTAATGAGAGAAGAATCACAGTGAGCTTAGTGGCAAGGGAGTTGTGTTAAACTCGGTCATGAGCCATTCACAAGCAGACATTTGGGTCGAGGGTGTTTTCTAGACCCTTTGGGGACCGAGTCAAGGATGCCTGATCTAATTGCCTCTGTGGCCTTCCAGGGAGTCAGATTCTCACAGATAAAGCTCATGGACGTGAACTCATGCCCACAAGTCGACTTTGCTCTTTATAAAGCCTGGGCTTATAGGCGGGGCCCTCAGGAGAAGTGGCGCATCTGAGCACACCTGGGAGAGGACTGGCAGGCAGGCACATTCCCCTCCCCTTAGCCAGCTCTGCCTTCCTCAGATGGCACCAGGTGGGGGTCCCAGCCCCACCCAAGTGGGGCCCCTGTGAGTTTTCTCAGACCCCTTTTCTCTGCAGGGTGCTGGTGGATGCTGCTGTGGTGGCAAAGGACACGGTGGTGTGCAGCTTTGAAAACGAAAACACGGAGTGGTGCCTGGCTGTCTGGAGGGGCTGGGGAGCCAGGGAGTTTGACATTTTCTACCAGTCCTACGAGGAGTTGGGCCGTCTGGAGGCTTCCACACGCAAGAGAAGGTAATTCCTGTGGAATGACAGTCACGCGTGCAGAGCTGACTGGTACCGGGCTGCAGCCTGACCCCTCTGCCATCAGCCTCTAGTTCTCCAAGGCCCTAGAAGACAGATGGAGTTCACCACTGAACTCCTCGCTGCTAAGAAGTGCTGAGAAGTGACCCGCCTGGTGGTGGTGGTTTCAGGGTTCTCCGGTTCTCTGGAACAGAGTTATCTGAATACCCCATACCCCGACTGCTGATTTTACAGCCCCAGGGAAGACAGTGGGATCTGGCTGGGAGGGGCCTCCTCTGGCCTCCTCCATCAGTCTCCTGGAACAAGGGTGGAGGATCCTATTCTGAGCTGGCTCAAACAAAGACGGGCCAGGCCTCTTTCCATCCCCAGGTCTCAGATGGAATTACACTAGGGGCCCCCTCTGTTGGGAAGCAGTTGAGGTAGAGCAGGGGGTGGGGGCTGTGACCCCTGCCCTTTCCCCCCTGGAGACCCCAGGCTTTCAGCACATTTCACAAGCTCCTGAGGCCCCCAGGCCTGGGCCAGCTTGGGCAAGCCAAGATCAGATGTCTCTGTGTTCGGGAAGATCTCTGTGTGGGAAAGCCCTCCGAGGACCCTGGGTGAGTAGTGCTGCCCCCATCCAGAGAATGAATGAGTTCCTTTAAGTTCACAGCCAGAAAGCCCAGGGTTCCATAGTGCAAGGGCACCAGCTCAGCCTTTACATTCTTCTCCAGCGACAAAAGGAAGGAGAAACTCAATCAGCAGGACTTGAGAAAGGGCCTTGTGTTTACAGCTTTGTGAAGTAAATTTGGATGCAGCTGGAGCACAAACCCTGTTTGTTTGCACATAATAATCTTGTTTATCACTCTAAAAACTTCAGTAATATCTCAGCGGTCAGGCTTCTGGTTGTGAAATCAGATTGTATGGGATTTATACCAAATGATGTATTTGCTAAACCTTCACTCCACACGTGTACAGCAGAGTATGAAAAGAAAAACTCTCAACAGGATTTATGGATACAATAGCAAATATGTTTTAAATCATGCGCGTGCATGCATTATGCTCAGGCACACCACAGGCACACACACGTGCCAACAGAGCCACTTTTTTGTCAAGAGTTACCGTTCGGGGCTCCTTCAATCAGAATGCAAGTTTGAATGAGAGATCATACTCCAGCTGAAGTTTCTTGACCCTTTTCTAAAATGATAAAGATCAAACTGTGTATTTGCTGGAGATGCAGGGAGATGAGGCTCTTGTAACCTGAAAATAAACAGATTCTTTCAAGAATGAAGCTGTAGCCTCTGTCTTTCGAGTGCTTATGACCACAGCACAGGCTCAGCCCCTGCCGGACCCACTCGCTGGCTGGGAGTAACGGGCAGCCCCTCCTCGCCCACTGCGCCTGCATGCAGGTGGTCCCTGAGCAGCTTCCATGGGTGGAGACGCTGCTCTGTCAGTCACAGGCCTGGAAAAAACAACAACTCCCACTTTTTTCTTTTTTTTTTTTTCTTTTTACCAGTCTGGGCACCAAGTGCCAGGGGGCTGAGGGTCTGTGCTTACTGCCCACCTCCCTGCCATTCTTTCACCTTCGTCCCACAGGATGGCTGCAGGGGACCAATTCTCCCTTTCCTCTCATTTCCCGTGCACCACAGCTGCCCAGTTCACCCCCAAATGCAAGCCAGATTCTGTCTACCCCATGTCCCAAGCTTGTGCTTGGCATTGCCTGAAGCCAGACTGCTTTGCAGGCACCAAACTCGCCCTCTCCTATTCCAGGAAAAGCCCAGCCCCGGGCCTCACAGAGCCAGGGGAAGGGATCTCTTCACACCACACTTAGAAATCGTATGGGCTTGCGGTTCCAGCTACCCAGGAGCCAAGGCAGGAGGATCCACGGAGCTCGGGAGCTGGAGGTTGCAGTGAGCTATGATCACACCAGCTTTCTAGCCTGGGTGACACAGCAAGACCCAACTCTTTTTAAAAAAAATCATACAGGAAATGACTAATGAACTCGACTCCATGAAACTGAAACTTACATGGAAAAATTAGTCTAAAGCTTAAAAGTATCGACTGAGGAAGAAAAAAATATTTGAAACACAAATGAGAGACCAAGAGCTCACTTACCTTTATTAGAGAGAACATAAAATCAATAAGAAACAGAAAACCCAAAAGGCAAACAGGTTAAGGGCATGGGCAGCAATTGAATTACAAAGAAACAGACCCTTAAATATCAATGCTTGACCTCACCGGACAGCAAGGAAACAGACCTGAACACTTGAAGACAGCAGTAAAATGTCACTTACCACCCTCAGATTGGCAGAGATTAACCGGCCAGCAACTTCTTCTTGAATACCTACTAAGTGTCAGGCACTGTCACTGGACACACAGACAAGAATCTTTGTGGGTTTTTTTTTTCGTATTTGTTTTTGTTTTTGAGACAGTCTTGCTCTGTCACCTGGGCTGGATTGCAATGACACCATGGTTTCAGCTCACAGCAACCTCTGCCTCCCAGGTTCGAGTGATTCTCCTGCCTGCCTCAGCTTCCCGAGTAACTGGGACTACAGGCACGTGCCACCACACCCGGCTAATTTTTACCATGTTGGCCAGGCTGGTCTTGAACTCTTGACCTCAGGTGATCCTCCCGTCTCGGCCTCCCAAAGTGTTGGGATTACAGGTGTGAGCCACTGTGCCTGGCCGAATCTCTACTTCTAGGAGCTCACTCCTTATAGGAGGAGTTGACAATAAGCACACAAGCGCAATAGTAGAGCAGCCAGCTGGACCACCCAGTGGGGGAACTGGTGGCTTGGCCTAGGGCTGCTACATTTAACTGAGGCTGGGAGGCTTGTACCCTGCACCAGGAGGTACAATGTGAGACTGAAAACTGAGGGCACTAGGTGCAAGGACCTTGCACGTGCAAAGGCCCTGTTGTAGGATCAAGCCGCTGTGTGGGAGGGACAGGAAAGCCTGGCGTGGCTGGAGCCTTGAAGGAGGGGAGGAAGCATGGCCCTGATCGCACAGAATTGCAAGTGTGGGTCCCCGCTGAAGCTCCTGGCAGTTTTAAGCAGGATTATTACATGACATAATCATCTTTACAAATCACTTTGCTGAATGGAGGCTGGATTAACAAGGGGGTAGTTGGAAGGTGGGGCCACCCCTTGGAGGGCGTTTTGGCCTTATCTACCCAAGTTTCAAATGCACATACCCTCTGACCCAGCAGGTCCACTTAAGTATTCGGTCCTGAACTATTTATAAAGGGGCCCAGAGATACAGAACAAGGATGTTGATTCTAAGAACAAGCATCTCTTAGAATATGGCCCCAAACAGGAAGCAACCTGAACCTCTGTCAGGAGGGAAGTCATAAAATTCCTGCATGTACAACAGTACGGTACTCTGCGGCCTGTTGGAGGCAGGCAGTGCTGACTGCTGGTCTGGAATGTTCTCCAAGATATAATAAATGCATCTTTTTGAAAGCAGCTTGCAGTGCAGTGTGTATTGAGTTACCATGTGTGTAAAAAACACTGTGGAGTTCCACGTGTATGCACAGGGAAAATATCCCACAGGACACCCACAGGCATGGCAGACACTCGTCTCCTCTTGCAGGGAGAGCTGAGGGCTGGCATAGAGGAGGGAACCTTTTATTCTGCTCGTACACCTTCCTCTTTGCGCCCTGAGTTGTGTGCATGCCTTACGATGGAGGGAGGTAGGCTGGGAAGGGTCTCTACCCTGAGTCCTACAGGTGCCTCTTGGCCTTGGTCTCTAGAGGTAACGGGGTGTACCCCTCTGTCCCCTCTCCTATGTGGGTGTCTGACTGCATGGAGGACAGGTCCTGGGGAAGGGCTAGGCCCCCTAACAATCCTGTCCATCTGACTCCATGCTCCTGGCTGAACCAGAACCTCCCTGGCTGTCTTTGGGATAAAGGCACAGAGCCCCAGCCGAGGTGGTTGGATCACGAGGTCAGGAGTTCCAGACCAGCCTGGCCAACATGGTGAAACACCGCATCTACTAAAAATACAAAATGAGCTGGGCGTGGTGGTGTGTGCCTGTAATCCCAGTTACTCAGGAGGCTGAGGCAGGAGAATCACTTGAACCTGGGAGCAGAGGTTGCAATGAGCCAAGATCGCACCACTGCCCTTCAGCCTGGGCAGCAGAGCAAGACTGTCTTAAAAAAATAAAAAGTTGCAACGATACCAATAGAGTTACTAACAAGCATGTACATTGTAGCACTGATGGAAAAGGTTAGAGCTCATCGTACATGTGTATGTGTATCAACATCTTGGAAGGAGTATAGGAGCTGTCCTTCTGGGGGCCACACTGATGACCAGCTAGAGAGGGGTCCAACAGGGAGGGGCCCGCAGATGCAGGGCAGCCGTCTGTCCTGAGACAGCCCTGAGACAGTGAACCGCCTGCACACACCCACCCCTCCAGACCCAGGAAAGACCCTCACACCGGCCGGTCTAGCACATGCTAACAAGATACGCTTCCCTGGTGCTAGTGAAGCAAGCCGCAAAAGCATAACTTTTTTTTTTGGAGACGGAGTCTCTCTCTGTCGTCAAGGCTGGAGTACGGTGGTGTGATCTCGGCTCACTGCATCCTCCACCTCCAGGTTCAAGCAGTTCTCTGCCTCAGCCTCCCAAGTAGCTAGGATTACAGGTGCCCGCCACCACGCCTGGCTAATTTTTGTATTTTTAGTAGAGACGGGGTTTCACCATCTTGACCAGGCTGGTCTTGAACTCCTGACCTTGTGATCCACCTGCCTCAGCCTTCCAAAGTGCTGGGAATACAGGCCTGAGCCACCTCGCCTGGCTGGAAGTATATCTTGTTAGCATGTCTCTGTCCCACCAGAATATCATAAGAGTGGGGCAAATGACACCTTCCCTTCAGGAGGTAGACATCAGACTGTAAACAAACGCAAAGCTTCATGAAAACCTGGAGCTTCTAACATCCTACGGATGCACACATACAGGTATGTGCAGATACATCACATACACATACACATACACATGACACATGTGCATGCACACACATATAAGGGAACTCATCAACTCATCATGCAGGAAGGATGCAGCCTAACACCTGAGCTCATGTTATGTATGTAAGTTTTATTTTTGGTGCCACAAAGAACAATTAGTACTGGGGCAAAGGATCTCTCAGCAAAGCAATTCTTTTTACTTCCTGCAGAGAGGGTAGTCCCACTAGCAATCTTGCCATAAGAGTACAGCAGACAAAGGAAGGCAGACATATTTATTTCTTATGCATTTGGAGTTGTCCTTACTGCCGTGTCTGATCTCCACTGGCTGGAGCCAGACCTTAGAATCTAAACTAAAACCCGATTGGCTAATAACTTGAAACTTTTCTAAACAGGTAAAAGCAATGGAGGGCAAAAAAAAAGGAAGTCCAAATAAGGAAGGGGCATCGGCTGCGAGCTGGGACCTGCCTGTGAGCACGTCCAGCACAGGTATCTTGGTTAAAGTACAAGGACATAGAATGTACTACGTGCCTGTGAGCATGTCTAACATAGACATGCTATGTAGGATAGGGCTTCTAGCAAAAAGCAAGAAGGTTTTTGAAGAAATGGTTTAAAACTAACTATTATTTCTAACATGAGTTTTTCTTAAGAAAGGAAACGTTGAAGAGGAACTTTTCTGCTTCCCACAGCTCAGGTTCCAGTCACCTTGGGAGGAATAGTTGGGAGCACTGCCCCAGATGAACCATCGACACCCTGGCCCCTGTGTCCTCAGCTCTGATCTGGTCACGCTCTGAGGCCTTGCCTCTTTTCCAGGGGTCTGGAATAGTCGCCGCAATCCTAGGAAGGCTCAGAACCGCTGGGAAGAGCTATGAGCACCGGCAGGAAGACGGGGAGTGGGCTGAAGACGGGAGGTAGGAAACAGGCTTCAGCATTGGGGTCAGTTCCAGAGAGGGCAGAGTGTTTCATTGTGTAACCAATACAGCATTTTACACGTGTTTTGACTGGGTGTTCAAAGCACTAGAGAGTGTCTAACATTTTAGACTTTAAATATTTACAAGTGGGATCCAATAAGAATGTCGAATTGGTGTTTCACTGGAGGAGTTGCCAAAACCCAGGAGTTGTATGTTAGATGTAGACGTGGTATGTTACCGTTTGGAAAGGGTTGATGGTTTCATGTTTAACAGATTCCTGAGCCTGATAAGTCGGGTATCAACCGTGCAGTCATGCTCAGGGTTCTGCTCAGGCAGTAACGCGTGAGGCCAGCAGCGCCCTCACAGCCTGGCACCCAGCCTGGCTCCCAGGAAATGCTCAGGTGGTTGGAGGCAGAGGGAGTTGGCCATGAAGACACTTCAGGTTTGCTGGCCAAAAGTGCCGGGATGACTGACTCCATTTCTGTGATGTAAGGGCAGAAAGATCTGGAAGAGAGTGGCATCCATTTCCCAAGGGCACTTTCACCCCACTCCAGGCTAGATACCCCTTGCCTCCCCTGCACCCCACAGGGTTCAACTCACCCAGAAGCCCAGAGAACCCAGGAGAGGTGTGAGCAATGGAAGAAAGATCAGCACAGGGGCCTCACCAGGCCCACCGTGTCACTCCGCAGTGGGGCAGGGACAACCCTCAGGGAGTGGGACATATTAGCTGTGCTCTGGGAGGCTGGGAACAATGGCCCTACAGCATCCCACAAGTCTCAAGTGCTAGGGTTCATCCCCGGGGGCTGCAGATCAAAGACCCTGACCAGAAGCCCACAGCTCACAGCACGGCAGCCCACTGTTTCTCACTGGGAGATCTTGTGCCTCTCTGGGGTGACGGTGGCAGGGAGGAAAGCCGACTCTGACATTGCTGTGGTTCACATCTCTGCTACTTCTCTCTTGCCAACAGGAAGCTTGACCCCTGGAAATTCCCCTCCAGTTGCTGTAGGCCCCCTCCCCATTCTGCAAACCCCTTTCCCAGGCACGGGCATGCCCACTCAGAATTACTTCTACTGCTCAGTAGCAGGAGGCTACGTTCTGGAGGCTGGAAGTCCAGGATCAAGGTGTCAGCAGGATTAGTTTCTCTGGTGACCTCTCCCCTTGGCTTGGGGATGACCACCCTTCTCGCTGTGTCCTCACATGGTCGTCCCTCTGTGTGTGTCTACGCCCTAATCTCCTCTTATAAGGACACCAGTCCGACTGCATCAGGGCCTACCCTAATTGCCTCTTTAAAGCCTCTGTCTCCAAATACAGCCACACTCGGAGGTACTGGGGGTTAGGACTTCAACACATCAATTTCAGGGGGCCCAGCTATAACACCTTCGTGTTCTGAAAGCTGTATGTGGGGGTTCCACAGAACATAAAGGCCAGCCAGAGAGCATGCCTGAGGGTGAACGGAGGCTCTGGGAAGAGGACGGTGAAAGGCAAGGAAAGGCACCTGCAATACGCTAAGTGAAACGGAGGCCCGGGGATCATGTTTATTCAAAAACTGTGGAGTACTGTATAAATGTATAAATGAAGCAGGAAGGACATGGACCAGCGGTGGTTACTCCTGGCTGCTGGGATGGCCCCTAACTTTTATTCCTTTCTTTTAAACTGTTTATATGTAGAATTTCTTTTGCAATAAGAAAAAAAATCAAAGTAACGAAATTGTTTTTTTTTTTTAAGGCAGGGTCTCACTGTGTGGTCCAGGCTGGAGTGCAGTGGTGTGATCTCGGCTCATTGCAGCCTTGATTTCTCACCTCAGCCTCCTGAGTAGCTGGGACTGCAGGTGCACACTAGCGTGCCTGGCTACATTGTTTCTATTTTTTTGTAAAGACAGGGTTTCACTCTGTTGTCCAGGATAGTCTCAAATTTCTGGGCTCTGGGGATCCTGCCACCTCATCCTCTCAATGTGCTGGAATTACAGGTGTGAGCCACTGTGCCCATCTAAAATATTCATTCTTTATTACTATAAAATTACTATGGAACCAAGGAGTGCACATCCACGCTGTGACTGGTCCCCTTTGAGACTCCAAGCATCCTGACAGCAACACCAAAAAGGCACCATTGTCAGTTACCCAGTTCCCAGAATCCAGAAACAACCCGTTTGTCCAAGTGATATGCAACTGCCTTGCTCCTCCAAGGCTGGACAGGAATCTCATTTTCCTGAGGGTGTGGGACAGAGGGCCTTCTGCAGTGTTGGACAAGGGGGTCGAGGGGGGTGCTCCCATCCAATTACTGTTGGCCCTTGAAGGCCTAAAGCATGGGTTCCTGGTTTCAGAAGGACCCCAAGGTACTGGTGTACCTAGTATACCCAGCCTCCAAAACCTCCTCCTGGATCGAAGTTTCTGAATGAGAGGGAGGCTGGGTGCTGGGAGTGCCCACCCTCTGATGAGCACAGCTGATGTCCTTGCCCCGGATGGGGAGAGGCAGTGGCTTCTCTCAGCCCTGGGGGCTGGCCTGGAAGCTGAACCTCCAGTGCCCTCCCTGCTTCTATGGAGAGTTGAGTTTCAGATCACTGCCATCCGGAAGCCACGTCTCCCTCTGCCATTTACCAAGGACTAAGGGACAGGGCCCAGGATTCTCAGCCACCCCTCCCCCCCACACCGCTGTCTGTCTCCTTCCCAACTGGGCACTTTCCAGAGGCTGGGTAAATTCTGGTGGCCCAATGCATTCTGCTGGTTCTGCTGCCTGGACTTACGGCTGTCATCAAAATTCCCCTTGACACGTGTCCCCACATACTCCTCAGCTCCCGAGTCCAGCCCCTTTGCCCAGAGGTGCCATGAGACTTGGAATTCACCAGCCCTCCAGAGCCCCATCCAGACAGTGGTACCAGAGCAGTCTCAGGCTATGCTGAGGACCCCGTCCCGAGAAGGCTGGGCTGGCTCCACCAGCGTTCCACTACTGCCCTCTTGCCATGTCCCAGATGATGAACACCTTTATAGGGATCAATGCACAGCAGGCCGCTGTGGCCAAGACCTGGGGCCTCCTGCCCACTCACCTCCACCTGGGGTGTGGCATATCCTTCACTGCAACCCCCACCTCAGTCACTACTGTGCCACTCTCTGATCCTCAGCTTTCACATCTGTAAAACCAAGGAATTAAAGGACCTGCATCCAGGACTTAGCAGAGCGGGATGCTCAGCAAGACTCTCAGGTGCCAGTCACCCACTTCCCGAGGTCCCGCTGCGGCCCGTCATCTCCCGCAGCCCCCAAGTGCTGTGCATCAGCCGCCCCACCATTTAATTGCATGTTTGACCACACCGAGGCCCAGAGAGCGAGGATCTGCTGCCGCTCAGCTGGGAGCCAGCTCAGAAACTGGTTTCTGCCGACTCCAATGGTGACTGCCATTTTGGATGCTGCATCATCCGTCCCTCCCGGGCTCCGGCTTGGCCCCCTCACTGGTGTCATCCAGGAGCTGCCCAGTTCTGGTCTCACTAGTGTGGGTGTGGCAGGCTGGGCAAGCGCACAAGCTCCAGAAGGCGCTTGTTCTGCACCCCCTGGAGAGCCTGCCTGGCCCCTGTCCTCCAAGTGCACAGCGACCCCTATGCAGATCCTATAAGGCCCTGCAAGGCGATGGTGGCTTCCAGCACACGAGCGCCAGGAGCTGACCTCTTCCCTTCCTCCAGAGTGGCCTCTGGGATGTGCCGTGTGCTGTGTGCCAGGTGACATCTCTCCCACCCCAACCCAATCCTCCATCTCCAAGTCCAGCGAAGGCAGCCACGTCAACCCTGCCATCCAAGCAGCACAACCACTACCCAGGCCTGGAGACAGAGGAGAACGGAGGGGAGGAAGAGGATGGCGGTGAGGGGAAGCTTCAGCCAACAATGAGGTAGAAGGAACTAGAAAACACCTCCACCTCTGAAATAGCGGCATCAGGTCGCCAAAGCCTGAAATCCAGTGCGGCGGGAGAAGTGGAAGTGAATGAACTCTTTATCTGGACTTTCTTTATCAAAAGGGTTTAAATTGGATCCAAGGCACACTAGGTGTTTCTGCCCTCGGTGCAAGGTTTCTGCTCCTCAGTGGAGCCGTGGAGCAGACAATGGCTGGAGCCCAGCCTGCCTATCAGTGGGGCCCACTGGGCAGGGGCCCAGAGCCTGCACAAGGCCAAGGCGATCTCAGGAATCAGAGCTGGACCCTTTCCAGCTACTAGTCTGCCCACCCCAGAGGCCCCTGTCCTTTGAGCTTCCCATTATTGATTTCCTTTTCATTCACTTTTATGTTCAGAGGTCAGACCTGAGGGAACAGAGAAACTCTGGGTAGTGCAATTTGATGCAGGGCAGCTGGGGTCAGGGTCAGAAAACGGGCCTACACTCCCTCCAGCACCTCCCGGCTGGGTGACCCACAGCCGCCTCCTCTCTCCTGGGACCTGCGGCTCCTCCATGCCCTGCCTCCTTGGCTGTGATGAAGAACCAATGGCTATGTTTCACAAACCACCAGGTTCCTTCGCAATGGAGGCCATGGTGGCCTCCAGATAGAAAAGCCCAAGACCCCAAGTACAAGGAGGGGCAGCCGGGAACTGGGCCTCTGCTGGGCCCTGGAAACCGCAGAAGCCAAAGACCCGGGGCTTTGCCCCAAACCTCCCCCTCAAGGCCACGCTGAGGACTAAAGGAAGGGCCAGAGCTCAGCCCCAGGGGGCTTTTCCTTAATGTGGTGATGAGCGTGGGATTTGGAAACACAGGCCCATGTTCAAATCCTGCCTCTGCCAATTGCCAGCTGCCAGACCCAGCGCAAGTTTCTACCCCTCTTAGATCCTTGTGTCCTCACTGACAAAGATGGAAAATAATACAGGGATGGCGTTCTGGAATAGCAAGTTGTAGGGGTGTACAGATCCCCTACGCGTGGGGATGTGTAGACAGATCCCCACGCGGAGAGGACGCCTCGGGGACAATGCTACAGCCCCCACCCTGGCTCCCGGAGTACAGGTCAGGTGCACAAGGCCTCCAGTCTTTCCTGTCAGCACTCCTTGGGGACATCCATGCCCCCTCCCCAAGCCCACCTTCCTGATCTTGGCATGCTCACGGCCAGTGTTACGTCTTTCCTGCTGTCTACTTCTGTTCCAATCAGGGAGGAGACCCTGAACCTCAGGCTTGGCCTTAAAAGTTCTCTGCAGCTGCACACAGCTGCCCCCAGCACAGGGACAGAGACAGGAACCAACAGCAAGGGGCCTGGCATTTCCTAAGCAACAGGGACCTACGGAGGAACTCCCATCGCTCAAGGTAGGGCATCTGCTCCTCCAAGTTCTCGGGGAGGGATTGCATCAGATCAGGGGCTGGGCTGAGAGGACTTCCTTACTTGCTGAAGGGAGACAGGCAGATGGACACTGGAGCGGGGAATGTGAGGATCTGGATGCAGAGTCTTCCTTGTCGCCCCAGAAAATGTGACACTCCTCACTGCAGTCCCTCTCCCAAAAACCAACCCTCCCCAGTCACCATTAACTTCCAGGTAGTGACGGGAGACAGCGGGGAGAGGGGCCCTTGGGTAAAGCTAGGGGCTGGGCCCTCTTTCTCCCACAGCAGAGAGAAAGAACTCAGCAGACCATGGTGGCTATCAGCTGGGGACTTGGGCAAAAAGGTCTGCTGTTTGCCAAAATGTAACAACAGCTCCTCTCCCTCGCTGAAGCCCAGGAGCGGAGGGAGCCTGTTCCTTAGGGCACCTGCCCCCATTCAACCCTCTGGCGGGAGCAGTTCCCATGCCTGTCGCCAGGGGGAGCCCCGCTCTGAG
Organism: Leontopithecus rosalia; assembly: GCA_028533165.1. Classification (NCBI taxonomy): domain Eukaryota; kingdom Metazoa; phylum Chordata; class Mammalia; order Primates; family Cebidae; genus Leontopithecus; species Leontopithecus rosalia. The sequence continues at coordinate 140,264,304 of CM052653.1, forward strand.
CAGCCGGACTCTGCCCTCCCTCTGGCTCTACCTGGCCCCACCTCGACAGGGGACCAGCCAGCCGATAAATGGCTGCCCCTGGGCTCCTGGGCTCCTGGGCTCTCTGAGAAGAGTCTGTGGCCTTGATGAGTTTACTTTACCAAGTATTCCCAAGTATGATGCCTTGTGGGGAGAAAGGAACCCTTGTGGCGGGTGTGGACGAATGTAAATACAGACACCCCAGCACGGGCAGGCAGAGGCCCAGAGGAGCGGGCCGGCTGTGGGGCGACTTTCTTCTCCAGATGTTCTAGTTGGCATCTTGTATTCCTTGTGCAATAGAAATTTTTTTTCAATGTAACTTGGCTTTTTTGCTTGTGCTACAGGCTTATGAATTGTCTTGTCTCTGTGCGCATGTATGTGTGTTTGTGTGTGCGTGCAGGTGTGCGTTTGTGTGTGTTGTGTATGTGTGTGTGTTTTTATGTGTAAATTGTGTGTGTGTTGTGTATATGTGTGTGTGGGTTTTATGTGTATGTATGTGTGTTTGTGTTGTGTATATATGTGTGTGTTTTATGTGTATGTGTTTGTCTGTGTGTTGTGTATGTGTGTTTTATGTGTATGTATGTGTGTGTTTGTGTCTGTGTGTTGTGTATATGTGTGTTTTTATGTGTAAATATGTGTGTGTTGTGTATATGTGTGTGTGTTTTATGTGTATGTATGTGTTTGTGTCTGTGTGTTGTGTATATTTGTGTGGGGCTTTTGTGTGTGTGTTTGTGTGTGGGGGCTTTTGTGTGTATGTGTGTGTGTTGTGTATATGTGTGTTTTATGTGTAAATATGCATGTGTTTGTTGTGTATATGTGTGTGTTTTATGTGTATGTATGTGTGTGTCTGTGTGTTGTGTATATGCGTGTGTTTTTATGTGTAAATATGTGTGTGTGTTGTGTATATGTGTGTGTTATATGTATGTATGTGTGTGTGTGTCTGTGTGTTGTGTATATGTGTGGGGTTTTTGTGGGGGGGTGCTTTTGTGTGTATGTATGTGTTTGTGTGTGTGTGTCTGTGTGTGTGTGTGTGTGCACACACACATACTTTAATGTCCCCAGCGTATGGCCCCATGGCCAGGTGCAAGCCTGGTCTGTGTCCACACTGGGAATTTCGGCGCTCTGCAGCCCAGGGGCACACTGGGAATAGGGGAAGGAGTAGAAAAGGGTCTGGAAATCCGGAGAACATTTTTCCTAAGAGAGTCTCTTGACAAAAGTAGCTTCTACAACTGCAACGGCCCCACAGCTCACAGCTGGGACCTGCTAACCTTGTGCTGTTCTCAGCAGAACTCCTCAGAACTCAGCCATGAAAGGCAAGCCTGCAGCTCACACTCGCGTCAGCCACACAGAACCTGTATTCCACCAAGAACTCATTTGTATTAGCCTGCCCTCGATACAAATAGGGCAGAGGAGGGCAAAGGTTCTGTCCCAGGGCCCCTAAACTGCAGCCACAAAGGGGACACCATCCACCAAGGAAGCTCTAGGTCCCCGGGGGGCTCTCAGGACCCCCCCACCACTTGGCTCCAGAGTGAGGCTCTGCCTGGCTCCCCTCATTCCAGAACCACAACTCACAAGCCAAGAAACACAAGACCAAAAGCCACATGAACAGTCACGGATAGTGAAGGAGGCAGGCCAGGTCCCTGGGGAAGCCTGGGCACTCCATCCAACTGAGTGGCCCTGTGGACTCCGGTTAACCCTGAGCTTGCCCCTTTTGCCCAGCCATGGTGAAAAGGCAGAGATGGAGGGGCCTCCCACATGCCTTGGTGGCCCGGCTCTCTAATGGGCCTGTGGAGGACCTGTCCCGCAGCTGTTAGGAAGAGAAGGAGGCACTGGAAGGACCTGGTCAAGGCTGTCTGTGCAGCTGGACTGTGGCTGGGGTGGAGTGGGAAGGAAAGCCAGGAGGCTGGCATGTCAGATTATGTTTTCCAAAGATGACCACAATAATACCTCCCCTCCTGTCACTCCTCCCATCAGGAGGTGGAGTCTATGTCTCTTTCCCTTGTATCTGGGGGGCTTCTAACTTGCTTGTTACCACTAGAATGTGGTGAAAATGATGCAGCATGATTTCCAAAGCTCAGTGGGAAAAGGCAATGAAGCACACACTTACCTCTGGAGCCCTGAGCCTGTAGGCAAGAAGTCTGACTGTGATGAGGCCGCCATGCTGTGAGGAAGCCCAAGCCACATGCAGAGGCCATGTGTTGTAGCTGACAGCCTGGCTGGGGTCCCACCGGCAGCCAGCATCATGTCGGGGAAGCATGAGAGTTGGCATCTTCAGATGGTTCCAGCTGTTGGGTCCCTCTCAGCTTTGGAGTCTTTGCAGTTGAGGCTTCAGACTTCACAGGATGGAAGCAAGTTGGCCCTGCTGTGCTCTGTCCAACTTCCAGACCCACAGAGCCACAAGCATGGCAAGATGGCTGTGGTGTGCTGCTAAGCTTTGGGGCGCTCTCTTAGAAAACAGCAGTCACTGGAACAGACAGTCCAGGGAGAGACTCAGAACATGGTGCCAGCCAACCTTCTGCCCTTTTCACTTTCATGAATGCTGCCGGGATCCAGGAGGCCACAGGTCTTTTGAAGAGCTGCCCTGACTCTAGCAGGTAATGACTCAGGCTCAGGGGACATGGGAGTTGCCTCTGACAGGGAAGCCCCCTCTGCCTGGGGCACAGGGAACCAAACTTAGCAGCTTGTGCCTGGCAGAGCTGGCTGCTTCTTCCCAGGCCTAAGGAAGGTGCTGGTGGCCGAGACTGACCATCCACCCTGGCTGAGCTCTGGGGTGAATTGGCCAGGCCTGCTGGTGTTTCCAGGTCTGCTGGATGAATGGGGCCTCCAGAGTCATGGATGGCTATAGCACCAGCTCCTTGCCAGGCCCAAGTGCAAACCACTGCTGCTATGGCCTAGCGACCTTAGAGAGGAGACACACCTTGCCTTTGCCATTTGTTTCTGGCAGGGGCTCTGCACTCCTCTCCATCAGCTGCTCTGACTCATCGGGAGTGGACAAAGGGACAGAAGTTTCCAGGAAAAGGGAAAGAGACTGCAGGCAGGTCCTGTGGCTGTGGAAGTGGATCTGGGCGGGGCAGCGACAAGGCTCCCAGCTCCAGGGGCCCAAGTGGCCAGCAGCAGCCAGGCCGAAGGCGGTCAGCAGCTGCCGTCATCGCCCATCAGACTATCTGTTTCCAAGGAAGAGGCCCCAGGAAGCCGCAACACAGATGCCTTTATTCTCCCTGCTGAGATGCCAGCCAGGGACTAAAGGGCAGGAGAGAGGCCCCTGAGGTGGGGTTTGCCTCCCAGAATGTGCAGCCGGAAATGGCCTTGACCTTCTCCCATCCCCGTTGTGCACACAGGAAACAAAGGCCCAGAGAAGCAGCCGACCCGAAATGTGTCATTGCCAGGGCAACCCAGCCACAGAGCTCACAAGCCTGGGAAAACCTTGTTCATTGCGGGGTAGATGTTTGTCTCGTTTTGATTTTTCAAAAGCTTGAACCAAATCAGCTTTTTAACATGCTGCTCCAGAACACGGTGCTACTTGCAGACAGCCTGAAGAGCAGACGCAGGCAAAGCTGATGGTGTTCAGACACCCTCACAAAACATCCCTGCAGGCTTCCTCCCTCACTTCTCGGCAGACCGCCATGTCCCGTCTGTACCCGAGACCCGGAGACCCGAGGGTCAGGCCCAGCCCCGTCCATTTCCCTCCATCGGCAGCTTTCATGTGGCAATGAAGTGAAAAGATCCAGGTTCACTGTCCGCAGTCTGATGCAGTTGCCCTATTTTCTCTTCCCTGAAAAGTTAGGAAACTTTGACATTAAGGAGGTCGTTCATCAGGATTTCACATTGACACATGAGTTTAATTACTGTCACATCAGAACAAAAGTCACTGCTGATCCAGCCGTGTGTGGCATGACTCCAGACTTCTTGGTGAGGAATGGAGATCCTCTGGCAGAATTCGAGCATCCCTTGTTGCAAGAGAAAGCAAATTCACCTTCCGGAGAGGCCTTCTAGCATCAGCCCTGGCTGGAGGCTCTGTCCATTTAGCTCCTAAATGGACATTTCAGGTGAGCATCGGGTGAGGTGAGCAGGGACCACAACCTTCCCCTAACTCCCCAATCTTCATTGTGGGGTCCAGACCTAGGCAGCTTCCAGGTCCTAATTCAGCTTCACAGGGCAGCAGTGCCCTCTTTAAGCCCCACTGCTCCACCCAGCATAGCCTCCAAATCCCCCTGTGCCTGCCCCTTCTCTTAGGCACCTCCCGTCTGAAGGACAGTGGGGCAGATCGCCAGCATGCACCTGCAGGAGGACTCAGTGAGAGAAGGGAGACAGGGCAGCCCGGCACTGCTGTGCTGTGCCCGCCCTGCCTACTGGACTGGCCAAGGGCAGACTATGGGGACCTGTGCTCAGGTTTTAAGAAGACAGAGATCATTCAAAGTGGACTGAGCCATTCTATATTAGCACCAGAGTGGCAGTGGCTCTCGCATGTGGAGGAGCACACGTGAGAACTCCCTGGAGCACTCCCAACTCTAGATCACGGCAGTCGCAGAGAGTCTTAGGAGGTAGGGGCTGTACAGAGCTGATGGAGGACCCTCGGGGTCCATAATTGCTGCTGTGACTGGGCCCCGTTTCCAGGCTATGCCCGACAAGGCCAGGATGGCAGCCTCCACCTCAAGCCTGTACCATGCCAGCTGGCCCCAAGGGGCTTCTGGGTGGAGCACCAGCTGGGTACACCACGAGGATGAAAAGGTACGAACTGAAGATAGAGTGGTGGGAATAATACAAATGAATAAGCGGTGGGGTGAGATCGCCTCAAGGTGACTGGTGAGTGTAAGCTCTGGCTCCATGCTCCTGCATCTAAGTTCTTTACAAACGCAGAAGAGGTGTTTAAGAAGGTAAGTTAACTCCTGGTAGTGCTGGAGAAAGGTGGGTATAGCAGATTGCATTTTCCAAGATGGCTACAACAAGACCTTCTAACCCACATAGCTTTTCTCCCAAAGGACTCAGACGCTCCTCCTATCCAGAGTTGGGGTCTCTCCTTCCTCTCCTGGAACCTGGTGGGCCAGTGACCACAGCAAAAGTGATGCCATGTGACTAGCTGGGTCAGAAAGGCTGTTTCCATTTCTGCCTGACCCTCTGGGCAAGCTTGTTGTTGACACCCAGACTCCATACTGTGAGGAAGCCCAAGCCACATGAAGATGACACAGGTGGGTGTTGCATCTGATGCCCAGATAAGCATCACCCCCAACCACAGTCTGACTGCAGGCCCATGAGAGCAGGGCCTCGGAACAGGACCTCCCCAGCCAAACCCATCAACTCTTAGAGCCAGGAGAAATGATAACGAAATGGTTGTTTTAAGCCATTACCTTTGAGAGTGATTCATTACTCAGCAACAGATAACCAGAACAGAGATACTTTCAGTGGGCCAGAAATTATGCAGCAGCGGGATCAGTGAGAATGAGGAACCATAGCTCCACGTTCTGGAAATGGTGGCTACTTCCAGTTCAGTGGGAGCAGGTACAAGGGAGTGAACAGGGCTGCAAGTGACTGTTAGGTGCTAAGTGCCTGCCTCCAGAAGACCACCCGCTGGTCCACCCCACCTGGTGACGCATTCCTGCCTCTCACCTGCAATTGTTGAGGGTAAATAGATCCACCACTTGCAGATGTGTCAACAGGAAACCTCCCCTTCTAAGATGAGCACTTAATGAAAACACTGCAAACAATTGAGGAGAACCCACTGAGAGTCATCAAACTCAACAGCTAAACCGCCTAGAGAAAGTGAGTTCTCATTAGAAAGAAATGGAAATGTTAAAAGAAGCATATTGGTTGGGCATGATGGCTCACACCTGTAATCCCAGCACTTTGGGAGATTGAGGCGGGTAGATCACTTGAGGCCAGGAATTCAAGACCAGCCTGGCCAATATGGTGAAACCCTGTCTCTACTAAAAATACAAAATTTAGCCAGGCGTGGTTGCGACAGCTGTAATCTCAGCTACCCGGGAGGCTGAGGCATGAAAATCACTTGAATCTAGGAGGTGGAGGTTGCAGTGAGCTGAGATTGCACCACTGCACTCCAGCCTGGGTGACAGAGTGAGACCCTGTCTACAAAAAGAAGAAGAAGAAGAAGTCTATTAATATATTTAGAGAAACAAAGATCAGGCCACTGGAGGGAAAATAAAAAAAAGAACCAACTGAAGATCTTAACATATGATTGTTAAAAGGAAAACTCAAAAAAAAACAAGAAGAAAAGTGGGGGCCCCTGAAGAGCAAGTTTCTGGAGTTTGAAGCCAAAGTCCTGTTCGGAGCGTAGCACAAAAGGAAAACAGCATGAAAACCACGAAGGAAATATGAGGCTGCATGGAGGCTAGATGCAGAAGCTGCCAAAGCCTCTCATAGAAATTCCAGAAAGAGCGGGTTAGATGAGAACACACGAAGGGGAAGAGTACACAAGAAGTATATTGAAACTATTCCCCAAAGACTTGAAAGAGGTAGAAACTTGGATAGATAATGAAAGACTAAAGTAGAAGATTGAACATTTTTTAAAATGCCTGGGCCCAGCTATTTTATAGACACTTTTTCCTTCACCTTCAAAAACAGGTAATGATTATGTTAGATAAACCGCTTTGGACAGAGCCATCTAGAAAGTGAAGTAACATATTTTTCAGGATACTACAAGGTTGATTCCAAAATGAGAGGAGAGCACACTAATGATCATCTATGCAAACATTTTAATATATTAGCAAATCAAATCAAGTAGCATAGTAAAGGAAAACCCATTACAACCACGTAGCATTTAATCCCAGACAAGCAAGACTTGCTTGACAGTAAGATTCACTATGTTAGCTTACTAGAGTAGGAAAAGCTAAATGAGATGAACCTCTCAATAGATGAGGAGGAGGGGGGGAGGAGGGGGTGGGGGAGGGGGAGGGGAAAGGTGAGGGGGAGGGGGGAGGAGGAAGGAGGAGGAGGAGGAGAAGGAGAAGGAGAAGAAAAGAAGAAGAAGAAGAAAACTTTTTAGCTATTGTTTCCTTCACTTGACTAGGGCATTCTCTACAGACCCCCGGCAAAGATCCTACCTACTGATGAAGCCTCGGAAACCTAGTTATTAAAGGCACCACTTTCTGCCCAGCGGATATTGAACATTTTGAAAGACTGATGATATCAAATGTCAGTGCCAAAGGAAGGTTAGGTAAACAGGAAAGTCGTCTTATTGGGCAATTTGGTTAAAAAATAAAAGAATGAAATTCTGTCACAGACGAGCCTGGAGGACAGTACACTTAGTGAAATAAGCCAGGCATAGAAAGACAAACAGCACGCCGTCTTGCTCACGTGTGGAAGCTAAAACAGTGGGTCTCACGGAAGCAGGGAACAGAAAGGTGGTTACCAGAGACTGGGGAGGGTAGGAGGAGAGGGAGAAAGGGGAGAGGCTGGTTAATGGATACAAAATTACAGCTGGATAAGAAGAGTCAATCCTGGTGTTCTAGAGCAGCTGTCCCCAACCTTTTGCATCAGGGACTGGTTTTGTGGAAGACCATTTTCCCACATCCCCCCAGGTTGGGGGATGGTTTGGGTGTGATTCAAGCACATCACATTTATTTATTTTTATTTATTATTTATTGTCTTTTGAGACGGAATTTTGCTCTTGTTGCCCAGGCTGGAGTGCAATAGCAGGAACTTGGCTCAACGCAACCTCCGCCTCCCAGGTTCAAGCAATTCTCCCACCTCAGCCTCCTGAGTAGCTGGGGCTACAGGCACGAGCCATGACGCCCAGGTAATTTTTTACGTTTTTAGTAGAGACGGGGTTTCTCCATGTTGGTCAGGCTGGTCTCGAACTCCCAACCTCAGGTGATCCGCCCTCCTGGGCCTCCCAAAGTGCTGGGATTACAGGCGTGAGCCACCGCACCTGGCTGCCCATTACATTTATTGTGCACTTTATTTCTGTTATTACATTGTAACACATGATGAAATAATGGTAAAACTCTTCATAAAGTAGAATCAGTGGGAGCTCTGAGCTTGTTTTCCTGCAACTAGACTGTCTCATGTGGGGGTGATGGGAGACAGTGACAGATCAGCAGGCAGTACATTCTAATAAGGAGTGGTGTGCAACCTAGATCCCTCGCATGCGCGATTCACAGGAGGCTTTGTGTTCCTATAAGAATCTAATGCCGCCACTGATCTGACAGGAGGCGGAGCTCACGTGGTAACATGAGTGAGGGGGAGCAGCCATAAATACAGATGAAGCTTCTTTCGCTGGACTGCCTCTCACCTGCTGTGTAGCCAGGTTCCTAACAGGCTACTGACCAGGACCAGTCTGCAGCCGGGGGACTGGGAAACTCCGTTCCCACTACTGTAGGATGAATACAGGTAACAATTTATTTATTATATATTTTCAATTGGCTAGAAGAGAAGAATTTGAATGTTTCCAACACAAGGAAATGATAAGTGTTTGAGGTGATAGATTAATTACCCAAATTTGATAACCACACATCATATACATGTATCAGAATATCAAAACATACCCTGTAAATACACACAATTATTATGTGTCAATTAAAAATAATCAAAAAAGGCCAGGTGCAGTCACTCACACCTGTAATCCCAGCACTTTGAGAGGCCGAGGCAGGCAGATCACTTGAGGCCAGGAGTTTGAGACCAGCCTGGCCAACATGGCAAAACTCTTGTCTCTACTGAAAATACAAAAATTAGCCAGGCATGGTGGTAGGTGCCTGTGATCCCAGCTACTCTGGAGGCTGAGGCATGGGAATTGCTTAAAACCAGGAGGTGGAGGTTGCAGTGAGCAGACTTCGTACCATTGTACTCCATCCTGGACGACAGAGTGAGACTCCATCTCGAAAAATAAAAATAAAAATAAAAACAATAGGAATCAAAAATAAATAAGTTAGAACAGGACAAAAAGAATTTTTACATTGGATCTAAAACTTTTAAACAGTTAAGAGGCAAAAAACCACAATGAGACACCACTTCACATGCTGTAGGATGACTGTTATTATTATTATTATTTGAGACAGAGGCTTGCTTGGTCACCAGGCTGGAGTGCAGTGGTGCAGTCTGAGCTCGCTGAAACCTCCTTCTCCAGGGTTCAAGCTGTTCTCCTGCCTCAGCCTCCCGAGTACTTGGTACTGCAGGTGCCTACCACCACGCCCAGCTAATTTTTGTATTTTTAGTAGAGACAGGGTTTCACCATGTCAGCCAAGATGATCTCGATCTTTTGACCCCGTGATCCACCCGCCTCGGCCTCCCAAAGTGCTGGGATTACAGACGTGAGCTGCCGCGCCGGCCAGCTATTATCTAAAAAAAACATAAAGGGAAATAGGTGTTGGCAAGGATGTGGAGACCCTTGAGCCCCTTGTCACTGCTGGCCAAATGTGAAATGATTCAGCCACTGAGAAAAACAGTATGGCGATTCTTCAGAGAGTTAAACATCAAATGACTATGTGATCTGTCAATTCCACTTCTGGGTATACACCCCAAGCAATATGCTTGTACACCCACGGTCATGGCAGCATTATTTGCAATCGTTAAAAGATGAAAAAAACCCAAATGTCCATCAGCAGATAAATGGATACACAAATTGTGTTCTATCCGCACAGTGGGGTATTATTCAGCCTTCTAAGAGAAGTAAATGTCGACATGCTGAAACATGGACGGCAACCTTGTTGCCAAACAACCTTCACAGCATTGTGCTAAATGAAATAAGCCAATCAGAAAAGGACTCAAACTGTATGATCCCACTTCAGTGAGGTGTGTAGAGCAGTCAAATGCACAGTCAGAAAGTGGAATGGGCCGGGCGCGGTGGCTCACGCCTGTAATCCCAGCACTTTGGGAGGCCGAGGCGGGTGGATCACGAGGTCAAGAGATCAAGACCATCCTGGTCAACATGGTGAAACCCCGTCTCTACTCAGAATACGAAAACTTAGCTGGGCATGGTGGTGTCCGTCTGTAATCCCAGCTACTCGGGAGGCTGAGGCAGGAGAATTGCCTGAACCCAGGAGGCGGAGGTTGCAGTGAGCTGAGATGGCACCATTGCACTCCAGCCTGGGTAACAAGAGCAAAACTCCGTCTCAAAAAAAAGAAAAGAAAAGAAAGAAAGTGGAGTGGTGGTTGCCAGGGGCTGTGGGGTGGGAGAACGGGGAGTTTTTATTTAATGGATACAGAGTTTCTGCTTGAGATGATGAAGAAAGTTCTGGAAATGAATGGCTGTGGAACACCATGAATGCACTCATTGGGAATGACTGCCATGGAATTGTGTACTTAAACATGGTTAAAATGGTAGAATGTGTGTTGTGTATATTTTACCATAATGAAAGAAGAATTTAAAGTTATAAAGCGTTCTTACTTCTGTAAATAAATTTTTCTGGGAAACTAGGAGAAAGTCAAAACAAGACAATGTGGTTTTGCAATGCAGCATCCTCAGGGCCGCCAGCCTGACGGGCCGTAGACAGACCCAGGTTCCCCTGGCTGCCACCCAGGCTGGCTGAGATTGAGGCCGAAGCCAGCCGAGGCAGAGGGGTCCCCAGACCCTCCGTGGCATGCTCTGGTCCTGGGTCCTTCATCCTAGGAGCCTCTTCACTGTGGGAGCAGTGGGCCTTCCAGGGGCACCTTCTGTAGAGGAGGCTGGGCCTCCATCAATTCCCTGCGAAACCACGATTCTACCCTGTGACCGCCACGGCCTGCCAGCCACGTAGACCCAGGCCGCCAATGGGTCTTCCTAAATGATATGTGTTGGCAGCCCAGTGAAATTCAAGAGCACTGGCTGAGGCATCAGACCCACATCCAAATCCTGCCCTGCTCTTCTGTGCTGACTGACCTCAGCAGGGCCTCAGTGTCCTCAGCATTCTCACCTGTGAAATGGGAGAGTATCTCACTGTGAAGTTCACCAGGAAAAGTATATAAATCACCAGGCACAGAGGAGATTTTTTCAATAAAATGTTATTTGCCTGTGTTGGTTCATAAGTCATGTGAATTTAATTTCAGAAGTGAAACCCAGGAGTTCCTCCTTCCCAGTTAGCCTCCATCCCTGCTGCATCTAATGGAGAACCTTCCATGTGGCAGTCAGAGCTGAGCCCTGGGAATGTAAGGAGCCATCTCTGAAATTGCGGGAAGCTGGGGTTTGACAATAGAATAAAGAGAATAAGTCACTGTGGGGCCGGCCCAGGGCCTCCAGCATAGCCGATACCTATGTGGCAACCACGGCGCTGGGTTGTAGTGAGAGAGTCGCAACTACAGTGCCGAGAATCTAGAAGCTGCTCAACACACAGTGGTTGCTTGTTGCCCATTTTGTCAATAAGAAAACTGAAGCTCAGAGACTAAGAGACTCGCCTGGGACCGAGCGGCCAGCACAGGCTACAACTCCTAGGCCTGTCTCCAAATTCTGCTGCAAGAGAATCCATGTGAGAACGGGGACACTCAGGGATGGAGGCAAAGGGTCTCTCTCGGGATTCAGAGAAGGGCTTCAACCAGCCTGATCTGGCTGAACTTCCAAGTAGAAAGCTGGCCTCCGCCTCCCAGTCATGCTGGTCCCTGGCTGGGAGAAGCCCCTTTCTGAGTGGATGGCATCAGAATCTGGGAGGACCCCCCAAATCTCTCAGCAGGCTGCCCTGTGGCTGGGTCTTGGCACAGCTTCCTCCGCCAGCAGAGGGGGCAGCCTGGCAGGGGGAGCTCGAAGCCTGCTTAGCCACTGTCGAGGGTTGGGAGGTCCTGTTCCCTCAGCCTAAATGGTCACACTTGTCAGGAGGACAGGCAGGGTTCACTGGCCCTCCATCAAGGATGACGCAGGCTCCAGGGTGATGTGACCCTCACAGCCTCACATCACCAGGAAGGCTGTCAGGCACAGGCTCTGTGGCTCGTTGCTTGGCCAGGTCCCACAGACAAAGCTGGCTCCAGAGTACTGTGCCACCATGATGGCCGGGGCCCTGGGTGCCAGGGGAAGTGAGACGGATACAAACCTCTGGGTTTTAGGCCTGGCCAGAAATGCATATTAATTACCCAAAGGCAGACTAGGTGAAGCTCGTTCATTCCCAGCAGGTTTCAAGACCGGGGGAAGCAAGATGCTGCTGAGAGGTACAGGCGGAAAGGACGGAGGGGAGGAGTCCTGGGGTCCACTTCCTGCCCCCAGACTACTCCAAACTGACCAACTCAGGACAGAAGAGCCCCACAGTGATTCCACGTTCCAGGCTGGGACCGTGCAGGCTCCCAACCACCTCACCTGCAGTGGGGAAATAAGGTATCAGGGGTTGTTGGGGAGGAGGAGCAGATTTTAGGGAAGAGCTTTGGATGCCCCACAAGGAAAGAGAGCAGAGCGCACTTTCCTACCCACTTCCAATTGTATAAACAGGGCTCTGGGAGGACCCCCCAATCTCACTATTGCTCCCCTGCAGCACCGGACACACCGAAGATCCACCCCTCCTGAGGATGCCCGACAGGCTGGCACACTGCTGGGATGGCAGAGTGAAGGTAAGAGCACTCCCAAAGTCAAACCGAAGGTTGAGTGCTGTGGGCCACACCCACCCTGGACAGCTGGAGGGGGTCCGAGGGCCCGGCCCTTAGGGAAATGAGTTCACAAGGTCAAGGACACTCAGCATGATCTGCCCCAGGGAGTCAGGGGTGGGGCACCTCCTGGAGAGCTCAGTGCCCAGAAATGAGGATCATTTGGAAACAACCTGCTGGGTCTCCGGGAGCCCAGGCAAGACCTTTTCTCTTTTGGTTCGCCGTTGTATTACCAGCACCATTTCAGTGCCTGGCACTTGGTAACTGTTGAATAATAAGCCCAGAGAGGCAAACACGCCACAAGAGTCACTGGGAGTACTGCCTGAAGCAAGGTTCTGGGAAGGGTGTGAGGGTTGGGGAAGAGATGTTGTGATTGGCTGGTGATGTCTGCCATGGGTGTGGGTAGAAGGTGTTGGGAAGGGTGTGAGGGTTGGGGAAGAGATGCTGTGATTAGCTTGTGATGTCTGCCATGGGTATGGAGTGGGAGGAGGTGACACAGGTACCATTGATGGAGCCAAGCCCGGAATACTCTCCCCAATGGGACACAGAGGACTCCAGAGAGACAGTCCCTATTCCCACAAATTGCATTTGCATATTTGGAAAATCCTCTGATAAAGTTAAAGCACACATTGTCACTACTCTCCAAAACGGTTAGAAATGGGAGAGGACGTCTAGGCTGATTATGCCTTCTTCTCCAGGACAGGAGATTTTGCGTGGAAATGGTACTGCTATCTACTTTGAACACTAATTAGAATACGGACTTTTTGCCAACGTTAGAGAATTTCTTAGCTCCCTTCAGAGCCCCATGCCCTAACGGGAACTGAGTAGGCATCCCCTTGAGTTCCAAATGAAAGGCAACTTCACTTTCTCATGCATTTTGGAGCCATCAACCAATTCAAAGTCAGATGGGGAAGTGGCAACATGGCAGCTGCCCATCCCACAGATGGCCCAGGGCTGCAGCTCTCACAGGGCAGCTCCCTTTCCAGGTTTTAGGCACCAGGTGTTGCTTGTGTTTGTCATAATGACAGAAAGAATGTGCAGCTATCCCAATCTTTAAGCACTTCTTTTTTCTGTCATAATCTGGAAACGAGTCAGCCCTGAGTCACCTGTCTACACTCTGGCTTCGCTTACAGAATCGGTGCCTACAGAGTATCCTTGTGTGCAAGCACAGGACTCGCCCCCTCGCCACCCAGAACCAAGTGACACTCCCTGCAGTGGCATGGCATGCGCCTTCTTAACAGCCAGTCTTGGGACGAAACTAGCAGGAGTCCAAATTCAAACAGAAACCTTCTGCTAAGTGGTGTCCCAAACCACACAAACCCTTCATGAATCAGATGTCACCACCATTAGCACTCATTGGTGTGACCCCTTCCAGAAGGTGAGCTGGCTATCCTGCCTTCAACAGGCTACACCCTGGCAGGGATTTACCTGAAGCCAGGTGGCTTGTACCAAAATGTCCCACTCTTTTTTAAAGAGATGGGGTCTCACTGTGCTGCCCAGGCTGGAGTGTAAGGGTGCAAATCATAGCTCAGTGTAGCCTCATACTCCTGGGTTCAAGCAGTCTTCCCTCCTCAGCCTCCCAAGTAGCTGGAACTACACGCCTGCGCCTCCATGTCCAGCTAAATGGTTTTCTTTTTGTGGATACGGGGGTCACGTTATGTTGCCCAGGCTGTTCTTGAACTCCTAGACTCAGGTGAGTTCCCTGCCTTGGCCTCCCAAGTGGCTGGGACTGTAGTCGTGAGCCACAGTGCCCAGCTCAAAATGTCCTACTCTTGACAAACTAATGCTGATGTTTATGCTGTTTATCATCTGATGTCACCCTGCTGGAGATGACAAGGGATGACGATGATCTGGGTTTTTACCAGGAAGCCCCGGGGTGGCATTTCGCAGGCAAATGTCCCATGGCTCTTGGATGACTTGGGGAACCTGACTCGTGTGATTAAACTCACAGCAGACTTAAGTGTTGAAACAGAACTGCCAAATTGTTAATTTACTTTGAGAGGTGCCTTTTCAAGGAGCTAAATGAATGGATTTCCCAGAAGGATTTCTGGCTGGAATTTCCAGAAGGCTGAGTCATTGGGATGGCACCTGATAGGCCTCAGAGGGGAGCTCAGAGGTTAAGGAGTTTTGGGGCTGCAGCCTCCAGACAAAGGGGGCACCCATTAAGGTTAGAGTCCAGTCAAGCCTCATCCCCTTGGACCTGATGGATAAACCCAGACAGCCACTAACTGCCCGAGCTGCTTCTTTGCATGCTGGTGGGGTTTTGAGTTCACATTGAATAGTGACCCCCCTTTTTAAATGAAATATAGTACATATTGCTAATCTATAAAACAGACCAAAACAGTAGTTTGTAGGTATAAATGGACTTTCTATATTCAACTGTATAACCGTGGTGGGACAGGGTTCAAATTATTAGCATGAGGAGTTAGACAGTGTCACACTCCCCTGCTCTCAAAGGGCAAAAGCCATAGAGGTCAGTGTTTATTTTCTCTCTTCAAAGGGAAGGAAAGCAATGAGGGTGGGGGCAGAATATATTCCATAGAGGATGCCACATACCAGGCCCCCCTGGGATTTCAGCGTTAAAGAGTAGGAACACACTTGGAGATTTTAGTAAAACTCTGGAGACCAAATCCTTAGCTGTTTTGGAAAGGTGTAAGTACACTGGCATTACTATCTGGGCTGTGTTTCTTTAAGTATGACATGCCTTCGAGTCCAGATCATGGCACGGGTGACATTAAAATCTGAGGTTTATAGTGGATGGATTCCCACCAGCCTTGTTTCCAGTCTATTTTTGCGTATTTTTCCTAGTTGTAGAACATTAAGGAAATTTTCATTCGCAAAGACAATCAGCTGCCAATGATAAGACTGTTAACAGTTTTGCCACAGAGTTGAAAACCTCCGTATTCTAAGGTTTGCGCTAAATTGAGTAGCAGCAAAGTCAATGGTGTAAGTTCCAATTTATAAGTAGTTGGTCACATTGAATGTGTGTGAGTAGGTGTGAGAGTGAGATTAGGAGAAAGAATGAGAGGGGGAGGGGGAGGAGGGAGAGAGAGAGAAACAGAGACAGAGAAAGAAAGGAGCGTGTGTGTGTGTGTGTGTGTGTGTGTGTGTGTGTGTGCATGCCTGGGTGGCTCAGGACACCTTGCATATAGTTAGAAATATATGTTCAGTGAAAATGAACAGACATTTGGCAACTCGCCTACAAAACCTCCAGATTCTGCAAGCCACCTCTGCAGGTTGCTGCCCCGCTCCACACCACACCTTCTCCTCCTGCTAACTTATCATCCTCTTCCCATCCTGCCTCGATAGAAGGAAGTGCTGGCTGACTTCAAGCGGACAGGCAATCCCAGAGTTCAGTTCCATGTAATCACCCACCCTTTGTTCAAACATTTTAACGATTTAACTTTCGGGGGCTGTATTAGTTTCCAGAGGCCGCCACAGTAAATCATCACAAACTTGGTAGCTTAAAACAATTATGGAGCCAGAAGTTTCAGCTTGAGGGGTCCCAGGGCTCTGCTCCCCTCCAGAGGCACTGGGGGAGAGTTGGGCTTTGCCTCATTAGCATCTGGTGGCTCCACGTGTTCCCTGTGGCTGCACTGGCCCATCTCTGCCTCTGTGGTTTTGTGGCCTTTGAGTTTGTGTCTCCTCTTCTCTTATGGAGACACTCGTCATTGGGCTTAGGGCCCACCCAGGTAACCCAGAATGGCCTCATCTCAAGATCTTTCCCTTGATGACACCTACAAAGACCCAAAGACCCTTTTCCAACCTGGGTCCCGTTTCCAGGTTTCCAGGGATTTGGATGTGCACGTATCTTTATGGGAGCCAGCATTCAACACTTGGCAGGGGCCAACCTTTCTTCCCATCGTGACCATACATATGAGAAGCAATTCACACCTTTCCTGGCAGACAGTGAGGGTGCCATCAAAGGCGGCCAATACATTCCCCAGACACACCCGCACATTTCAACATGGATCAAAGCATGTTCAAGAAGTGGATCCCTTTATGTTTAGGAACGACTACATTTTACCAAATGGTTATTTGTTCAGATCAGTCTAGTCATCCCATGTCAACAGAAGCTGCCTGATTTGCTGACAGTCTTAGCCAAGTGAAACTGTCATTATCGATTTGCAGACGTTCGTTCTGATGTCTCAAAGTCAGAACTCCCTTCCCCTTCGTACACACTCTTCAGCAACACCCCCTACCTGGGGCGACCCTCCTTTCCTTTCCATGCAGAGAGAGCACCAGGCAAGGTGATGCCCATCACAGGAGCTGGGCCATGGGGCCATCAAAAAAATAATGTTCTTGGCTGGTGCCAAGGCTCACGCCTGTAATCCCAACACTTTGGGAGGCCAAGGTGGGAGGATCACTTGAGGCCAGGAATTTGAGAGCAATGTGGGCACCATGGTGAGACTCTGTCTCTAAATTAGCCAGGTGAGGTGGTATGCACCTGTGATCTTGGCTACTCAGGAGGCTGAGTTGGGAGGATCGCTTGAGCCCAGGAGTTCGAGGCTGTAGTGAGCTATGATGGCACCACTGCACTCCAGCCCTCCAACCTGGGTGGCAGAGTCAGACTTTATCACTTACATTTTTAAAAAACATTAAAAAGACCACGTGCAGTAGCTCACACCTATAATACCAGCACTTCGGGAGGATGAGGTGGGTGGATTGCCTGAGCTTAGGAATTTCACCAGGCTGGCCAATATGATGAAACCCAGCTCTACTAATATATAAAAATTAGCCACGTGTGGAGGAGAATTGCTTGAACCCAGGAGGCGGAGGTTGCAGTGAGCCAAGACCAAGAGTGTGCCACTGCATTCCAGTCTGGGCAGTGGAGCGAGACTACCTCAAAAAAAAAATCATGCTCTCAGGTCTTCAGGTCTTTTGGGGACTGAAGCTCATGCAGAGTTATCTGGAAGCACACCTAGGGCTGGGGACCCTGTGAAATTCACATGTTGAAATCTTAACCTCCAGAAAACCAGAAATGTCACTATATCTGGTTGATACAGTCTTTAAAGAGGTAATTAAGGTAAATCAAGGTCACATAGGTGGGCCCTAATCCAGTATGACTGCGGTCCTTATAAGAAGAGATTAGGACACAGACACTCACAGAGGGAAGACCATGTGAGGACACAGAAGGAAGACAGTCTCTCCCAGCCAAGGAGGGGGACCTGAGAAGGAACCCCGCCCCCCACCGGCACCTTGATCTCTAGGTGAACTCCTTGACTTCTTCTAGCCTGCAGAAATGTGGGAAAATGGATTTCTCTGCTGTCCGAGCCAGCCAGTGTGTGGTGTTTTGTTTTGGCTGTCTGCTATGGACTAAATGTTTGTGTCTTTCCCAAATGTTTGTGTCTATGACCATTGACACCCTAATCCCCAGCAGGATGGGGTTAGGAGGTGGGGCCCTTATCAGTGGAGACACCAGGGAGCTGGTTTCATCTATCTCTTTGCTTCGTGAGGACAGAGAGAAAGCAGCCATCTGTGAGCCTGAAGTGGGCCCCCACCAGACGCCAGATCTGCCGGGGCTTTGATCTCAGACTTCCCAGCCCCTGCTATGAGAAGTCAGTGGTTTTTGGTTAAGTCCCCCAGTCAACTGCAGTTTGTTAGAGCCACCCACGCTAATAGGCTCTTGATGCAGGCCTGCACAATCAGTTAATCCTTTTCCTCTTTCACGGAGGGGTCTGTACGCCTGGAGCTGCTGGAGGGGCAGGCCTTTCCCAGAGTGCAGCCCACTCAGGGGCTTGCTCACGGCCTTCAGGCCCCGGCTCCAACAGCGCTGACCCCACACCAGGGCTTTTCAGTGACGTGAGGCAACAAAACGCCCTTTCCTCTTAAGCTGGTGTGGGCTGGGCTTCCTTTCATTGATGGTAAATGATTTCTGCCACTTACCGCCAATGAGGCTCTGAAGAGACCAGGGGCTCTCTGGTCTCAGGATTCATCAGAAGCTCCACACCAAGCCTCCATTGCTGGGAGTGGAGCCAGCCTGCCCCTGGGGGTCTCCCCACAGTGACTGTGTCAGTTGCCTCGCTCCCCTGTGAGGTGGCACCCCTTCTGGCTCCCACTTCCTGCTCTCCACGGGGCCACTGATGGATCTTAGTCCCTGAGTGTCCACATACGTGTCTATCCTCGCTCTGCACCCACAATGGCTGCACATAGCTGCTCTGGACACCCATGTTACTCCTGCCCATTAAAGAAATAATTATAAAGCTCACAACAAAGAAAAGCATAAACTGGAAACAGATGGCTGGGGATGCCAGCATTGCAACTGCCTTTCTTTTCCTTCCGATATTTCCTGCACACACAACATTGTGACAGTGATGGCCAGATGTGGTGGCTCACACCTGTAATCCCAGCACTTTGGGAGGCCAAGGCAGTAAAATGACCTGAGGTCAGGAGTTCCAGACCAGCCTGGCCCACATGGTAAAACCCTGTCTCTATTAAAAATACAAAATTAGCCAGGCATGGTGGTGCACACCTGTGGTCCCAGCTACTTGGAAGGCTGAGGTTGCAGTGAGCTGAGATGGCACCACTGCACTCCAGCCTGGGCGACAGCGAAATTCCATCTCAACACACACACACACACACACACACACACACACACACACGTGTGTGCATTATGGCAACAATGACAGAAATTAATTTTTTTGAGAACACAGTGTCACTCTGTCATGCAGGCTGGAGTTCAGTGCTGTGATACTGGCTCACTGCAACCTCCTCCTCTTGGGTTCAAGTGATTCTCCTGCCTCAGCCTCCCAAGTAGCAGAGACTATAGGCACGTCCCATCACTCCCAGCTACTTTTTGTATTTTCAGTAGAGACAGGGTTTCACCACGTTGGCCAGGCTGGTCTGAAACTCCTGACCTCAGGTGATCCACCCACCTCAGTCTCCCGAAGTGCTGGGATTGCAGGTGTGAGCCACTGCACCCACCCAGCAGAAATGTTTGTCACTTATTGTCTTCATGACGCATAGTGACATTGTTGATGCAGTGTTTAAAAACTGTGAGGTCGGAGGGTCATCTGACCCTGGGATGGTGAGGCAGCAGTGAGCCATGACCGCACCACTGCACCTTAGCCTGGGTGACAGAGCAAGACCTTATCAAAAACAAAAAAATGCTGCTGTACTTTCAGCCCAGGGAAGTCAGGGCACGAGTGGCTGTAGTTCACAAAAATACTATTGATGGTGACGTATTTAGATGTGTGTCCCCTCTAAATCGCATGTTGGAATATGGTCCCTGGTGTTGGAGCCTGGTGGGAGGTGCTGGACCATGGGGGTGGATCCCTCATGAACAGCTGAGCACTATCCCTCAGTGATGAGTGAGTTCTCACTCAGTTAGTTCATTTGATAACAGGTTGTTAAAAAAGCCCAGCATCTCTCTCTCTCCTCTCTCCCCATGTGACCTGCCACTCCCCCTTTGCCTTCCACCACGACTGGAAGCTTCCTGAGGCCTCACCGGAAGCTGAGCAGATGCTGGTGCCCTGCCTGTACAGTCTGCAGAAGCTTCTTTTCTTTATGAATTACCCAGTCTAAGTCTGAGTTTATGAATTACGTCAGTCTTTTATAGCAATGGACTAACACAGATGGTAACAGCGAGGAAACTGCGTTGTAAACCAGCACAAAGAGCCTATCTGCATGTGGACAGTCTCAGGGAAGACCCATCAGGACACACCAAGGCTTGGGGACAAGTTTTAGCTTTATTTATTTACTTACTTATGCCCAGGACTTTTCAAAATTCCTCTTAAAATAATCCATTGCATTGCTAAATATACTGGAAAGATAGGCCCTCGAATGCAAAGCTTTTATCTCTGCCACCACGAAATTATTTCCTCTCTAGATGGCCTCATGTACAATTCATAAAGCAGCCTTTTAGCACAACCTGGGCGGGGCGTGGTGGGGGGTACTTTGAGGAGCCAGCTCCTTGTTGCCCAGGTGTGGGGTCCCAAGAACAAAGACCGGAGACCCATCCCTGTGTCGCTCAGGCTGACCCGATGCTGTGGCCCCAGGGATGCATGTTCGGTGGCTGGTTTAACCTTCTGTCTTGGCTGAGACCACCGAAGGATAGCCAGGGAGGCAGGAACAGCTTGGAAATATCTGCACTGTGAGGGTGGTGCCGGGCTCAGCAGCAGCTGCTCGAGGCCCCCAAGGCTCCCGTGGGACAGGCTCACTCCACAGGATGCTGGGAGAGATAGCCCGTTCACAAAAGCTTGCCAGCTGTAACCTTTTCCAACCTTCCGGACATCAAGCGCCTGCTATTGGTGGCCCTTTCCCAACCTTCTGGGCGTCTCTGGGTCCCAGCCTCCGAGGGACTGGGTCGTTTCTGCTGTCCTTTACCTGCAGCCCCGTAATGTGTGTTCAAGCTCCGCTGGGCATCACCTGCCTCTCCTGGTGCTTCTTCCCGGGACCCCATCTGCATCTGACTCCTTCCTCTTTGGCAGCCTCTTTGCCCCTAACTAGAGTGCACCCTGCTCCTCCTTCCCTTGGGGACCTGATCACTCCTCACTGGGCTCAGGCCCCGATGCCCCATCACGAACCCCCAGGCCTGCCTCAGCTGCCCTCCTTGGGATCCCTCCTTCCTTCTCCCAGCTCACAACCTTGACCTTTACCTAGGGTCACAGACACCCTGACTTTCCCGGGACCATCCTGGTCTCAAAAGCTCCCTCCTGGTATCCTTGGTGTCTTCAAACTGTCCTAGGCATCACATGGCTTTGCTGACCACAAGCAGAACCACCAACAGGAATGAACAGAGGCTTGAGCAGGTGTCTCGGTTCCTCAGGGAAAAGCCTGTTCTGTGGCCTGTTTGGTGACACCAAAGGCAATGTGACACCACCGAGACTCTGACTTGGTTGATGGGGACCTGGACACAGGGCTTTGAAAAGCTCACGGGGGCATCAACGCACAGGTTCAGGGAACCTCAAGGGTTGAGGCCTGCAGGTGAGCCTCCTGGCCCAGCCAGCCCTGCGTATGCGAGGGAGCCTCCAGAGGGGCAGGAGGGTTAGGATGGGCCTGGCCACAGCAAGGGGGACCCACGTGCCTGAGGCCCCTAAGGAGAGCCAGGTTACCCATCGCTCCACCGCTGGTCCCTGGGCTGCCCTCTCCAAATGGAGGTGTATGTGGCTCAGACATATTGGGGCCACCCCTGCCACACCTGCAGAGGTGCGGCTGAAAGAGAAAGTCTGAAGTGTTCAGGTTGGGGGCTTTTCACTGTACCAACGGAGTGTGCATCAGACCTTCCCACCCACCCCGGGGGGACAAGCCTGGGGCAATTTTATACATCCCAGATGCCCAGGCTGAGCTGGCACTAGTTGGGGGTCTGCCAGCCCCTCCCCATCCTGGACAGGGCTCATGTTCTCAGAAGGGCTTCCCTCCCAGGGATTTCCACTCAGCCCCCTGGGCTGATGGTTTCCTAGTTTTCTTTACTAAGTCACTGGGGCACTTATCAGTTTCAAGTCACCCGTGACATCTGCACCCAGATGTGTGAGCCCCTCCCCATTCATTCATTTCCTCCACACACGTGCCTTCCAGGGGCCAGGCACTGTGCTAGACTCAGAGGCACCATGACATATGCCACAGATGAGGTCCCCCTGCCATGGACGTCCGTTCAAGTGAGTAAGAGTGACATAAATAAGCACATGGATAAATAAGCCAGGGCATGCCGGGTCATGACAGGCAGAGGGAAGGGCACCAGGCCCACAGGGACACCTGGCACAAGGCATCCAACATCACGCTGGGTGGTCGGAAAGCTGGAGGAGGTGGCATAAGCCCAGCGGGTTCCCTGGAAGAGTAAACACACTCCGGGACCTCACTCTGAGCCGGCACCCCAGATCCAAGAGAGAACATTCAATGAGGCCAAGACTCAGGCAGGCCAGGCTCGCCGCCTTCAGAATGCACCCAGCCAGGGCCTCTGCTTCCTCCACTCCTTGTTCTCCTGGACAAATTGGGGCTGGAGAGCCGGACAGAAAGCTCAGGGCCTGCCTGCCCTCAAGGCTAATGACCTCCTTTGGAGCTGTGATTTTCAACTTGGCCACCAGAGAAGGCCCAGGGGAACCTCTGATATCCGGGCCACACCCCAGCCAGTAGATGAGCTGGGTCCAGACATGAGCCTTTTAAAGCTCCCTAAGGGGATCAGGACCTCCAACGTAAGCCTTAAGGGAGGCAGCCTGGGAAGGCCACAGAGCTCCATATGCGTAGAGCTGGTCAGGGCTTTGGAGTCAAGCATGTCTGCATTTCAATCCATGCTCACAGCTTAGCCTCTCTGACCCTCAGTTTCTTATCTGCAAAATGGGTTGATACCCACACATGGTGTTAGGATTGAGCAAGGCATAGCGCCTGCCCCCTATGACACAGTGTTAAATGTAAGTGCCCCTCTCCCTCCCAATATCATGTGGCAAACAGCAGAGTACAGTCAGCAGACCCAGGCATGGCCTGCAGCCCCAATCCTAACCGCTATTGGCTTTGTGAACCTCAGTGTCCCTGTTTGTAAAGTGGGGAGATTCTCTGTTGGTGCTGGAGGACCTCAGCAGCATGGTGCCCTCCCAGAGTAAACCTTTCTGCAGCCTCTCGTATTGCATGGCCTCTGGGGACGGACAGCCCAGGGCTGCAGAGGCGACCTGCAACCCCGCTGTGGCCTTTTCATTATCACAGAAATAGCTGCTGTCATGGAAAATGATGTGAGCAAACAGGACCCTGAACTGTGATTGCAGCAGATCGCTTCTTGCCTGCACAGAACTTCTCCAGGGGCCCTGATATCTCAACTCCCTGGGCCAGTGTTCATCAGTGAATTCAGTGGCTGGCAGCAAGGGTGACAGAGAGGCCACTGAGGGAGGCAAGCCTGGGCCCCCAGGATTCACTTCCAGTCTGATGTCCTCGGCCCTGGGTATAACCTCAGCATGTGCCTTCACCTGGGCCTGGCCTCTTCTCTGCAGTCCCCCAAGATCAATGTGCTGGAATGATTTTGGAGGCAGGCAGGAAGCCCCTCCCAGGCTCTCCTTCTGGCTTCCACGAAGCTCACACAGGAGCCACCTACATTCCTTCTCTTCCTTACTTCTCTCCCTCCTCCCAAAGCATCTCACCAAGGAGGACCACATCCCTCTGAGGCTAGAGGAAGGATGAAGTCTTTATTTTACTTTTTTCTTTTATTTTAGATGGAGTTTTGCTCTGTTGCCAAGGCTAGAGTGCCATGTTGCGATCTCGGTTCACTGCAACCTCTACCTCCCAGATTCAAGCGATTGTCTTGTCTGAGCCTCCCCAGTAGCTGGGATTATAGGTGCATGCCACCATGCCCGGCTAAGTTTTGTATTTTAGTAAAGATGGGGTTTCACCATGTTGACCAGGCTGGTCTCCAACTCTTGACGTCGTGATCCGCCCGCCTTGGTCTCCCGAAGTGCAGGGATTACAGGCGTGAGCCACTGCACCCAGCCGAAGACTTTATAGTTTTGGAAGCCCCTCCTCCTCCCACCTTCAGTTCCCTGCCCCAACCCAGCAGTCATCCCGGAGCTGCCTAAACGCATCACTGGTCTCCCAGATGAAGGTCTTGCTCCCAGCAGAGGGTCAGGTGTCCCCCACTATCCCTGCAGCGGCCCAGCCGTCTTGGTGGATGATGAAGAGCTCCCAAGGCAGGCATGGGCAGCTGGGACATAACACTTCCCCCACCCCACCCCCAACTTCCCAGGCTGCCTTGGGAATGAAGCTGGAATGAAAACTGGGCGGTCATGGGCCCTGAGTCTGGTGGCCAGGCCTGCAGGGGTTCCATCAGTAAGGCAGGAGAGGCCAGTCCCCCTGGGGTGGACCTGCCAGAGCCTCTGGCCTCCCACATCATGTTGCATCTGGGGATGGGTAGCCCAGAGCTGCAGAGGTGACCCGCAGTCCCACTGGTGGTATTTTAATTGTTGCAGAAATAACTGCCCTTATTAAAATGATGGCTCCCAAGGGCAGCCAAAGCCAGGGCTGCCTCAAGGACCCTCAACTAGGCGTAGGATCCTTAGCTTTGTGGCTAAGGAAGCCTGTGCTTGCTCACCAAGGGCCCCCCATATGATGCTGGCAACCCAGATCCCCTGGATTCTCCCCATTTGGGGCCTACATGGTGAGAGGAGCCACATACAGCTGAGGGTGGAGGTCCTGTCTGCTCCGTGTTTCCTACAGGACGCTGGGAGTGAGCTCCTCGCTACAGCCTCAGAACTGGTTAGAGCCAAAGCCGACAGTGCTGTGTCTCTGCCACACCTGCCCTGGGTGGGGCGAGGGGGACCTTTTTAATGGCCTGTGCTAAACAAAGGGCACCAGGCACTGCAGGCGAGGTATCTAGTCTGCCCAAGGCTGGCAGTGGGTGCCCTAGGGCCGGACAGTCTGAGCACCTCTGCACCTGAGGTGCAGACTCCCAGCCCTGGGCTTAGCTCCCATCAGGCAGCTGTGACTCACTTTCCAGGACAGACGAGGCCCAGGGAGGATGGCTGCCCTGCTTAAGGCTGAACAGAATCTCCAACCTCTGAGTCTCCAATCCTCACCATCTCGGGGGGCCTAGGATTTCCCAGGCCTTCAAGCTCATCCAGGCCAGCCTATTGAATTTTTTTTTTCTTTATAGAGATGGGGTCTCACCGTGTCATCCAGGCTGGAGTGCTGTGGCAGGACCACAGCTCACTGCATCCTTAAACTCCTGGCCTCAAGCCATCCTCTTGCCTCAGCCTCCCAAGTAGCAGGGACTACAAGCACACACCACCATGCCCAGGTAATTTTTAAAAAATTTTTTAGAGATGGGATTTCACTATGTTTCCCAGGCTAGTCTTGAGCTCCTGGCCTCAAGCTATCTCCCTGCCTCAGCCTCCCGAGTAGCTGGGATTACAGGCACGCACCACCACACCTGGCTAATTTTTGTGTTTTTAATAGAGACAGGATTTCACCATGTTGGCCAGGCTGGTCTCAAACTCCTGGCCTCAACCTATCTCCCTGCCTCAGCCTCCCAAAGTCCTGGCATTACAGGCATGAGCCACTGCACCCAGCTAGGCTTTTACTAATTTTTGTTTGTAAAAACCTTTTCCTGAAACAAAATCTGACCTGGACATTCAATAAGTCAAACCCTAAGAAGGGCAGGCGTGGGCATGGGTGCCCCTGGGCCCTGCCTACTCTTTTCTGAGAGACTTGGCAGACCCCAGGGCTCTGAAAAATGAATGAAATTATCTGGTTTAGTTCGGTGTGGGGATGCCCATTCTACAGGTGAGGAAACTGAGGCTGTGGAGACAGGGCGTGCCCAGGCAGATGTGAGCGGCTCCTGCTGCCCCTGTCCCTGGCACTCCTGCCCTATCTCTCACTGGAGATCA
The DNA here is from genome assembly GCA_028533165.1 of Leontopithecus rosalia. Taxonomy (NCBI): domain Eukaryota; kingdom Metazoa; phylum Chordata; class Mammalia; order Primates; family Cebidae; genus Leontopithecus; species Leontopithecus rosalia. Next base: position 140,290,109 of record CM052653.1, read on the forward strand.
TTCACATGGCTTCTGCAGCGTTCGGCCCGCACTCTCCCGGCTCCCGCCGGAGCCCTGATGCGTACCACATTTCTGGTCTGACAGCCAGCCGTTGTAAAACTGAACCTCCTCATTGTAATCGCCAATAAGTTTCCCCTTGGAGGAGCTGACTTTGAACTTGTATAAAACAAAGACCCCTTTGTGGCTTGCTTTTGGGAAGAGGGATGGATGGAGAGTTGCATAAATAATATGAGAAGCAGCAACCCCAATTATATTTTGTTACCTTCTCTTGTGAATATGAAATAAAAACCACTTTATTTGGAAAGCTGCAGGGAGCCAAGTTTCTCCAGCCTGGACGTGGAGGCCCAGAGCCCAGGGCCGGGCCGGACAGTCGCTGTGGTTTCGGGGGCAGCCAGGCCAGCTGTGAGCACGTCGGGCTGCGCTGGCCCCGCCTGGCCCAGGCGAGGCATCATAAAACATGGCATGAGTCAATTTCTTCCCAGCTGCAGAAAGTCCAATTTGTGCAGGAGGAGGGTCATTTCTTTACCATTTGGGGCTGGAAAGAAAACTTTCTCCCCTCCTTCCCCCTCCACTGTTCTCAGCCATGCATGTCTTCCTGAGTTTCCCTCCAGCCTCTTCCTGCCAACACTCCACTGCAGCAGGGCCAGCCTGGGGCCCCTACAAGACTGGGGTGGGGGCTGCAGCTGTCTTCCCACCACCCCACCCTCCCCCAGCACAGGGAAGTCTGGCCCGGCTCACGGCCTGTGGTTTCTTTATGCACTCCATGTCCTGACAGCCTTGTGGCCTGTGCCCGCACTTTCTCCTCACTTTGGGAAGCCCCATCCTTCCCTCGAGTGAAGGTGTCACCTCCTCCGGGCAGCCCTCCCTTACTCAGTCTCATCGTGCCCACCCTTCTTCCAATATTCAGCATGAGGCAGTGTGGTGTTGTCTCATGACTAACCCTTCAGTGGACCGAGGTCCTCACTAGGACATCATTCTTCCCAGCCTCCAGCATACGTCATAAGGCCGGACACAAGAGCAGCCTGTGGGTGGATAGCTGAGCAAGCCCACATCCTTCTCACTCCATCCATCCTGGGCTTAGAGTAGGCAAGACTCGGTCAACCATGTGGGAAGTAGAAAAGTTCCTTTTAAAGTTTCCTTTCTTGTTAAAGAATAAGTGTGCTAATAACTCTTTGTTAAGCCCTATTCTATGTAGCTGTTCGACATGCCGTGCTTACAGGCACGTAGTACATTCTGTGTCCTTGTGCTTTAACCAGGATATCTGTGCTGGATGTGCTCGCAGGCGTGTCCCAGCTCTCCATTGCTTTTACCTGTTCAGAAAGTTTTAAGTTATTAGCCAATCGGGTTTTAATTTAAATTGTGAGGTCTGGCTCCAGCCAGCGGAGATCGGACACGGCAGTAAGGACGACCCCAAATGCATAAGGGATAAATTTGTGTGTTTTCCTTTGTTCATTGCACTCTTGTGGCACGATGGCTAGAGAGGGTCCCCTTCCTGCAGTCCAGGAAGTAAAAATTGTGTGGCTGAAAGATCCTTTGTCTCAGTGCTGATTTTTCTTTGCAGCACCGAGTATCTGATTCCAACAAACCACAGGCCACCTTCTTTAGGAAAAAAAAGGAGAGGGGGTTGTAGGTTAATATCACTGAGGTGTCTGAGTAGGTGGCTTCAGGCATGGCTCTATCCAGGGCCTCTCTCTATCTCATCTTATCAGAGACAGGCCTCCCCACATGAGAGGAGCTAGAAAGAGGCATCCTACTAGCTTCAGAAACCCTGTAACCCTCTAAAGGGACAGTCCCTCTGTCCCCATAGCTAGGCCGCATAAATGCTCTGTCCCCGCCCAGGCCAGGGGGTCTGGAGGCAGAATCTCTTCTGGGAAGGCAAATGCTCTGGCAACTTTTGTGAAGAGACACCCAAAATGGGAGGCTCGGGGGACATAGGAGACTTCCCTGCTGGCTCCGGGCCTGAAAATACAAATATAATATTGTATACCTCCTTCATTAATACTTTATACGTCATCTACTTCTAAAAGAGATCCAGGCTACAACCTAACTTTGGCCTTTCTTGTAATTCTTCCAAAGAGCTTTCATGGAGCCATAGCATCTGTGGAAAGAGAAGTGAAATGATGGGCCAGAGGCCATCGGCAAGCATGACCTTCTGGCTGGGGCACCACCCAAACCAAGATTTGCCTTCTAAAGTTGAAGACTTGCTTTCTTTCCCGCTCTTCCAGAGGAAGCTAAGAAAAAAACAAAATGTAAGTAGGCTGCCAAAGCTGCCTCCGCCCCACAACCACCATCTCGCCCCAGCTCATGCCTCATGGGGTCAGATAGCTTGTCTTCCAGCAAGAGAAACCCTGGTGTCCCAGGCACCTGGGGAGAAGCTCACAGTTACTGTGGCTATTGTCACTGTTGGTTCTAGCTTTCTAATAAAACTGTATCTGTGGCCGGGCACGGTGGCTCATGCCTGTAATCCCAGCACTTCGGGAGGCCAAGGCAGGCAGATCACTTGAGCTCAGGAGTTTGAGACCAGCCAGGCCAACATGGTGAACCCCTGTCTCTACTAAAAATACAAAAATTAGCTGGGCGTGGTTGCAGATGCCTGTAATCCCAGCTATTAGGGTGGCTGAGGCAGGAGAATTGCTTTAACCTGGGAGGCGGAGGTTGCAGTGAGCCAACACTTTACCACTGCACTCCAGCCTGGGTGACAGAGGGAGACTTCATCAAAAGAAAAAAATTGTATCTGCATATACACTTATACACGTATATGCACATACATATTTAGAGATACATATGTGGGAACTAACTCGAACCCAGTACAGAAGGCCCATATTACCTTGTGGAATCCATACATGGACCCATTACACAGATTAGGACACCAGCGTCCAGAGAGGGTGTCCTAGTCTGTTCAGCATGCCATAAGAAAATACCTCAGACTGGGTCATTTATAAAGAACACAGTTCTGGAGGCTGGAAAGTTTCAGGTCAAAGCAGCAGCAGGTTCGGTATCTGGTGAGGGCCCAGTCTCTGCTTCCAAGATGGCACCTGTTGCCCTCCAGAGGATGAATGCTGCATCCTCACGTGCTGGAAGGGACCCAAGGGGATGAACCCACTCCCTCAAGCCCTTTGCTCAGGGGCCTAATCCCATCCGTGAGGGCTCTGCCTCATGACGCAGTCACCTCCTGAAGGCCCCACGTCTTAATACTACAGCACTGGCCGTTATATTTTAAGACATGAATCTTGGGGGACACATTCAGATACAGTACAAGGCAATTGACAAACCCAAGGACAATCCACAGGTAGGTGGCGAGGCCCCAGACAGGCCTGAGAGACAGAGGGCCTCACACTTCTTGACCGCCCCATTCAGTCTGCAAGACACTGAGAGAAGGTTGGATGGGACCGTGGAGAACGGTCAGAGGCGCTGTCTTTCCCAGATGGAGGTGTTCAGCCCTGTCAGTCAGTCCCAGGAGGCGGGGTTAGTATGCCCACCTGTCAGTCATTCTCAGGCTGGTGGGGAGCCCCCGTCCTTATCTGGTTGTCCTTTCTTGGCGCCTGGCTGTGCAGTGGCTGTGACCTTAATTCTCAGGGGCCCAGGGAGTGGTCAGGGGCAGGTAGGGCCCACAGGACCTTCGAGGCCAGTAGCAGCCAGTGGCACAATTGGCTCAGGCTCCGAGGGGTCTAGGCCAGGTAGCAGCCTGCAGGGGGACCTGCGGGACAGGGCTCGAGAGCTGCCCTTCCAAGGGCAAACCTCTTCTCTGGGACAAAGTACAGGGATGTCACTCTGATTTTACCCACTTATATGCAGCTGCAGGTTGGAGGCTGTGAGATTTTCCTGTCACTTTCACTCAGGACAAAAGACTTACTTGCAGTGCCTCCCGGCCTCGCTGCTCTGAGCCCACAGCTCCCCACCCCACACCGGGCCTTGCTGGCCCCTGCTCCAGTCCTGCCCCAACTCCCTGGCTAGGATGCCACGCCTTTGGGGCTGCAAAAGACCCAACCTGCACAGCACTAACAAGACACAGACCCCAGTTTCACTCCACAGTGCTCCATCCTGTGACTGGCAGCTGAGTGGGGGAGCACGCTGTTGTCCTATCCAAGCCAAGGGCCAATGGTGCCACCACGTGTTGTGCAAACAGGCTGTTGTCATAGCTGACAATGCAGAGAGACCCACATGCCCAAGGGAGCTGGCGCCGAAGTAGACACCGTCGAGCAGCAAATGTCACGTACCTCATTAAGCTAGTGTTTTCCATCTGTGGATTTTGCTTTGTTTTGTTTTGTTTTTTTGGAGACAGAGTCCCACTCTGTCTCCCAGGCTGGAGTGTAGAGGTGTGATCTCAGCTCACTGCAACCTCTACCTCCCAGGTTCAAGCAATTCTCCTGTCTCAGCCTCCTGAGTTGCTGGGACTACAGGTGCACGCCACCACGCCTGGCTAATTGTTTTTGTATTTTTAGTAGAGACAGGGTTTCACCATGTTGGTCAGGCTGCTCTCGAACTCCTGACCTTGGGTGATCCACCCGCCTCGGCCTGCCGAAGTGCTGGGATTGCAGGCCTGAGCCACTGCACCCAGTCTCTGGTGGGTTTTTTTGTTTGTTCGTTCGTTTTGAGAGAGTCTCGCTCTGTCACCCAGGCTGGAAGGCAGTGTCATGATCTCAGGTCACTGCAACTCCCGCCTCCTGGGTTCAAGCAATTCTGCCTCAGCCTCCCAAGTAGCTGGGAGTACAGGCACACGCCACAAGTCCTGGCTAATTTTTGCATTTTTAGTAGAGACGAGTTTTTTGCCATGTTGGCCAGGCTGGTCTTGACCTCCTGACCTCAAGTGATCTGCCCACATTGGCCTCCTAAAGTGCTGGGATTACAGGCGTGAGCCTCGGTGCCCACCTCATTCTGTTCATTTGAATGCCAGTCCTCTTTTCACGCTGTTTGTATTTAACTGGCATGATTAAATATGATTGCTGGTGTGATTCTGTCATGACTGCAAGCATAAAAGGGTATGCCTGCGTGCAGGTGTTTACGTACTTAAGTAACAGTATAAACCAACACTAGGGGACCAAGAGAATCTTTCTCCCTAGAGTGAGGGTGGAGAGGTTGTTCTCCATTATTTGAATCTGAGAATCACTGTAATAAAAAGATCAACTCCTCTGAGCTAAGTCACTCAATAGCCATTAAGTGACTTAACGAGGAGGTGGCCCAGAAGAGGATTGAAGGGGAGGGCTGCTCATGTGAGCCCTTGCTCCTGTATGACCTCTGACCTGAGCAAAGGGACTTGGCTTCTCTGAGCCAGGTTTTACATCTGAAACTGGGAGGGCCTCGGTCTCAAGCCAGCTGTCCCTCGTGTGAGAGGCAGAAGCCTGGGAGGTGATGGGCTGTCCCTCTCCTCAGGGGTTTCTGGTTCCAGGCAGGCCTGCGTCACCCAGGCTCCTCTGACAAGCTCAGCCTTGACCCATGAGAAGCCACATGAGGATGCCAGGCCCATGACAGGCAGGACAGGAGAAGGTTTGGTTGGGGCCGGGGAAAGTGGCCCCAAGACCCTTGAGGGCCAGCCTCCCGTTCTGCTGTGGGGCAAGAATTCCAGCACTGGACAGTCTGAAATCCAAGCCAAAGTGTGGATTCCACTCAGATCTGCTCCGCCTTCCACACTAGGGCCAGCTCAGCTGGGAGAAGGAGAGGGTGACCAGCAAGTGTAGCCTGAGAGGCAAGGCCAGCAGGAGGTGCAGATGGAGTCTGCAAGAGTCAGAGCCCATCTGGCTGATGGAATCATGTGCGCCTCTGAGTGTAGCCTGGGCCTCCTGACCTGAGTGGGTGTCAATAGGTGTCCATGCCAGACCCAGGTCCTCTGGTCCCGGCCACTGGGCCCGGCAGCCGCTGAGCAGCCCAGCATGAGGCTGGTGAGCTGGTGCAGCCCAGGCGGGGAAGCTGGCAGAGGAGGGCTTTGGGCTTCTCTGTGAGCAGCTGTGGTCATAGGCTGGCCTGGTTCCCAGCATGGCCTCCTCGAAAAACCGGCCTCCCAGCTCACCCTGGACACTGGGGCCCCAGGCCCGCAGTCCACCCAGCAGGAGCCAGGAGGGTTTACTGACAAGGCAAAGGTCTGATTTATTTTTACTTTTCAGGGTTGTCCCCACCAAAATGAAGGCTGCTATTTAACCAGTGGCCACTCAAAATAAATATTTAAACACCACATTTGTGCAGCTGAGCCAGGCCAGGCGCGCCTTAGAGGCATGCCGTTTCCCTTGGGCGGCTGGGACAATGACACCCTCGTGCCTCCGCGAGCCGCAGCCAGGAGAGGCCCGGCCTCAGCCCAGTGAGAGGACAAATCCTCCTGTCCCAGAATGTCTTTATTCCCCAGTGTCTGGGATAAGCAGCAACTGGCTAGAGAAGGGGACAGAAGAAGACCGAGAAAGGAAACGCCTTTCCAGGAAGTCTTCCCCTGGAGAGGGCGCGGGCAGCCCGAGACGCCCCACTGCTCTGTGCACAGCGTGGCTGCCTCACCCCAGCTGTGTGGGTCCTGATGTGACACAGACGGCGCGGCCCTGGATGCAGCGAGGTCAGAAACCACACACAGCAGGGGCTCCTTGGGCAGGGAAGGCCGGGACCTCCAGCTGGGAGAGGGAAGTCCCCAGGCCACCAGCGACCTGCTGCTCTTTCCCAAGCACAAGATTTCCCAACACAGCTTTTTGCATCCAGAGGCTGGGGCGTAGAGGCTGAGGGGTAGAGGCTGGGGCATAGAGGATGGGGTATAGAGGCTGGGGTGTAGAGGCTGGGGCATAGAGGCTGGGGGGTAGAGGCTGGTGCATAGAGGATGGGGTATACAGGCTGGAGTGTAGAGGCTGGGGCATAGAGGCTGGGGTGTAGAGGCTGGGGCATAGAGGCTGGGGGGTAGAGGCTTCAAACTGTTCAACTCCTTATCAAAACTGTTCATACACTCTCCCCCCTGAGCTGTGGAAGGTCTGTGCATCTTCTGTAATACCAAGATAGGTAGAAGATTTTTCACAAAATCCTTATGTAAAATATGTTCCATTTTTTAAAAAATTAAATGTATGATTGGAAAGAGAGAGACACAGAGAGAGGAAAGAGACAGAGACCAAAAGAGATCAGAGAGAGACAGACAGAGAGAGAGGCCAGGGGAAGAGAGAAACAGACAAAAAAGAAAGAAATGGTGATGAGGGTGGAGTGGAGGGGCTTAGAGACAGAGGAAGGGAAAAAAGAGGGAGAAGGAGACCTCGCTCAGAGTGCGCAGGGGCAGTCAGGAGCGAGAGTGGGGCCCCTGGGCCCCTGCGCCTCCCCCTGCAGAGCAGCCTCCCTCAACCATGTGGCTGCCCGGGGCTGAGGGAGGTGAAGAGTGACTGCTCGTGGTAGGGGGTTTAGTTTTCAGGTGATGGAGATATTCTAGAATTAGTTAGCGGTGATAGCTGCACCACCTTGTGAGTACAGTAAAACCACTGAATTTCACACTTTAAAACAGTGACTGTTATGGTATAGGAATTATATTTCCATAAATAAGCCAAAACATCTGCAAAAGATAAAGCTTTGGCAACTATGGTGTTTTCTCTAATATTTAATTTTCTTGATTTGTTCCTTAGTTTTAAATGAATAATTTTAAAAGAATTTTAAAAATACCATTCCACTGTAGTAAAACATTTCATATATGAACTGAAATTTCCCCTCACCTTGCAGTTGGTGCTGATACTCTCTTCAATGTTAAACACAAACAAGACTTCGATGGTCTCAGAGAATGACAGCGCCGAGGTGACTCAGGTTCCCAATCTTCCTCTTTCCAGTGGCTGTGCTATTGCCGTTTTGTTAAGTCTACTGTTTAAATGTTGGAATTCACAGTACCCTGGGGCGTTGGAGACAAGAATTATCATCTCCAAAGTGACTTTAGGTTGCTCACAACTTACCTCTGAAAAGCACCTTTCTGGACCAGCTTTATACCTGGCAGTTCTGAAATTAACTTTCACATAGAATACAAAGCGTATTAAAGGATAAGAAAGAAAATCATGGTGAGTTGTATATCTATACCTATCTATATAATACATAATATACACATATAGATATATAGATATATACCCTAACAATTGTTTAGAATTTGGATCAACAAAATATTTTCCTGGCAGAAGTATTTAATCATGCCTGGTCATTAAAAAAAACACAATAGTCCAACTTGATGGATTTTATTATTGTCACTTCAGGGACAGTATGTCACCTCGTTGCCCAAACCCAAGCACACAGCTCCCACCATCTCACCCTCACCTTCTATTTCCCTAGCGCTTTGAAGATTCCATATTTTATTTTACCCACCCAGGAGAACATTAGTAGGCTATGTTCTTCCTCATCCCCATTTGACAGACGAGGAAGCAAGGGGCCCCAGAGGGCTCCTTCTCCCGGGCCCTGGTGAGGCTGTCTGTGTTCACCAGGCAGAACACAGGCTGTAGGATGCTGGTGCTGGTTACGGGGAAGCTGGATTTTCTTTTTCTTATTTCTAATGTATTTATTATACTTTAAGTTCTGGGATACATGTGCAGATCATGCGGAGAGGTGAGAGGCTTGTCCAAAAGCCAGCAGGAGGGGACAGAGCCTGGAAGCCAGTTCTGCAGGGCTCAGCTCCCACTTCTCAGGGCCCAGTCCCGACTTGTCCCTCTTACCAGGGCTGGTAGAGGGGGTTCTACTCCCCACAGTTCTGGCTGTCACACTCACCCAGGCTGTGCCTCATCCTCGCAGTACCTGCTCTCGGCTTGGAAAGAACCTGGAAAGTCATTCACACTTAGATGCTGACAGCTGCTAACAGGCTTCTTTCCCAAGAAGTCATTGCCTTTATCAGAGAGAGTGCTCCTTAATCAGCTGAAAGAATGCCTCTGCCGGTGGGGTGTCAGGCGTCCTCCCTGGGCTGCTGGGATCACGGGTACACAACTGTCCTCCTCCACCTCACCTCAGGAGTAGTTTGCTCCCCAAACAGTAAATCCTGTCTGAGAGTAAATCCAAAGAGACGTCCCACAGTCAGCTCAGCCTCCAAATGCATTTGGAGTTGCAAATTAAATGGCAGAGTCTCGTGGCTTGTGTCTGATTAAGTGGAGATAAGAAAATCCAGTTTTTCCCTGACACAAGAACAGAACACCAAACACTGCATGTTCTCACTCATAATGGCTGTTGAACAATGAGAGCACACAGACACAGGGAGGGGAGCATCACACCCTGGTGCCTGGGGATGGAGGCTAGGGGAGGAATAGCAGGGGGTGGGAGGATAGGGAAGGGATTGCATTAGGAGAAATACCTAACGTACATGACAGGCCAACGGATGCAGCGAACCCCCACCATGGCACAGGTATACCTATGTAACAAACCTGCACGATCTGCACGTGTACCCCAGAACTTAAAGTATAACAAATATATTTAAAATAAGAAAAAGAAAATCCGCCTTCTCCCTAACCAGCACCAGCATGCTACAGCCTGTCTGTGTTCTGCCTGGTGAACACAGACAGCCTCACCAGGGCCTGGGAGAAGGAGCTCTAAGAGGACAGAGCCTCACAAACTCTAGAAGTGGGTCTCGTCCTTCTCAGCTCACTCAGATGCTTTGTCTCCAGAGTTCTCAGATGTACAAAGCTTGATGAGTGCCAGTTTACTCATTACTGTCCTCCCAGTCCTCATGACGACGAAAATCCTTCGCACAGACAGGTTAGGAGACAAGCCTCAGGAAAATGTACATCTGCTTTAAAAAAAAAAATACAGTTTCAGGTTCCACTTTACATCAGCCAGGGTTGCGTTATAGGAAACAGAAACCACTCTAACAATTTTAAGCAAAAAGGGGTTTAGGCAGGAAATTAGGGGCTTACCATTTTATTGAGAGGCATGGGCCGGGCCTTTTGGAGTGGTGCCCAGAACAAGGCCTGGGAACCAGCCGGCTGGGTGCTGCTAGCTTGGCCCCAGTCAGCCAGGTGGGGGCCGGGAGGCTCCAGTGCTGTACCATACCTGCCTCCTGACCCCGCAAAGGGACTGAATGGACCCTGGAATGCTGCCACGGGAAAAACAACCACCACAACTTTGCTGGCCAGCAGAAACAGCCAAAAGCAGCAGGAGGAGAGTCTTGGCCTCTGAATCATAGTGGCGTGCAAAGAATTGGCAGGACTGGGGATCGGCTGGAGCTGGCTCAGCCAAGAGGCAGCCAACAGTGCATAGCAATTCCAACCCCAGGTCCAGGGACACCATGGGTTAGCATGATTAAAATTGACCATGGTAGAGATAGTTACGCCATGGAAATCAGCAAGCACTAACAGCCAGGTTGCTTTTTTCTTTTCTTTTTTTTTTTTAGAGCTGGTTGTTAAACACTTACCACTGGGCATGACCCATTTCACATTTAGAACTCTAGCGGCAAGGGAAGCAGGAAAGGCAGTGGTTCGCCTTCTAGCCTTTGTAGGAACACAGAAAGGAGAACCGGCAGGACGCTAGCTGCCAAGCCGTCCTCCGTTACACACACTTCCAGGAATGTATCCTGCAGTAAACTTGCACATGTGTGAGATGATGAATGACTGCTGATACTGCACATTGTTGGTGATTGCGTGGAAGCAACATTTCTTCAATAGAATTGCTCTCGCGCATATGCGAAGTTTATTAACCCTGGAGCTAGGAAATTGGCAAGGTGACAGAATAGTGGGTTGGTTCAAAGATGGTCTGGAAAGGTTTGGGAATTGTTGATTTGTATCTACAGGGGGGAAAGAATGCTGGCATAAGCAGCTAATTAAGAAGAGGCAGCTAATAAGGTCAAGCTTACAGTTTCATTTAGCATGATCATTAACACATCCTTTCCCTGTCAGCTGGAACAAGTGAGGTCTGAGGCACAGTAATCTTGGGGGCGATTTCTGGAGAGGTCAGCCGTTCATCAGAAATAATAAGAAACACGTCCAAGGTACGCTACATCTGTGGCTCCTAATTAGACAAAGTTACACGGTTCTGTGCCCCAGCTGAGCTGGACGAGAGCCCATCAGCTCCGAGGCAGCAAGCATGTCAAGCAGAGGTCACAGCAAAGCACCAGGCAAGCAGGGTCTGCACTGGCCTCTGGGCTGCTCAAGCTTCTGATTCTCAGGGGCTGAACATGCAGGTTGCCTAGCCCTCTGTATTATTTTTATTTGGCAATAGCCAAATATGGCAACAAGTTGCTACGCACTGAATTGTGCGCTCTCTAAATCCATATATTGAAGCCCGAACCCTGCAGTGTGACAGTATTTGGAGACAGGGCCATTAGGAGGCAGTCAGGGTTAGATGAGGTCAGAAGGGTGTGATTCTGATTCTCTAGGGCTGGTGTCCTCTTAAAAACAGGGAGAGGCGCCAGGCACTGTGGCTCACGCCTATAATCCCAGCACTGCGGGAGGCCGAGGTGGGTGGATCATGAGGTCAGGAAATAGAGACCATCCTGGCTAACACAGTGAAACCCTGTCTCTACTAAAAATACAAAAAGTTAGCCAGGCGTGGTGGGGCACGCCTGTAATCCCAGCTACTTGGGAAGCTGAGGCAAGAGAATCACTTGAACCTGGGAGGTGGAGGTTGCAGTGAGCAGAGACTGCACCACTGCACCTCAGCTGGGCAACAGAGTGAGACTCCATCTCCAATAAATAAATAAATAAATAAGAAAGAAAGAAAGAACCAGGGTTCAGGAGAAGCCGCTCCTCGCCGTGCAACCATGGACAGGTCCCCAAGGCTCTCCAAGCCTTGTTTTTCTCCTCTGTGAAATGGCCTAACAATACCAAGTCAGCCTGCCTCTGAGAGGAGCCAGGGTCAGGTAGCTCAGAGGAGTGGGCATGCTTCACAAACCAGAAACATGACAGCACGGGTTGTGCCTTTGCACAAGTGGGTGTGGCAGGCAACGTGGTGGGACTGAGGCAGACCACACAGATGTAATGGGGACTGAGCAGCGGGTGACATCTAACACCCAGGCACATGCAGCACCTTCTTCGTATACCTGTGTTCCAGGGGCCACTTCCCCTTCCACGCACACGCAGCCAACTAGTGGGTCTGCCTTCTAATTCTACAAGTAGATGCAAGGACAGACCAAGCCATGCACACACCCCCTGCTCTGCTCCTGGCTCCCCACCCTAACAATGTGGCCAGGGCCCTTCCTGTTCCTCTACATTTAACACACATCCACCTGACACCCTGCGTTAGGGGGAGGGGCACCGTGTCTGTGTTGTGTGCACATGTGTGTTGCATGCATATGTTGCATGTATGTTGTGAGCATGTGTGTGCGTGTGCCTGTGTGAATGGTTGCTTAGCATGCGTGTTGCTCTGACTTGCTTTAACACCAGGACGTGGGGACCTTGGCTTCAGGACACCCTCTTGGGCAGTGCAGGACGGCAGAGCCACCCACTACCACACAGCGTTTGGATTATCTCAGACCTCCCTTAGCCAAAGAGAGCCAATGGACAACAGTGAGAGATTTCTGAAGTGTGGCTATTTTATTTCATTTTTTTTGAGATGGAGTTTCGCTCTTGTTGCCCGGGCTGGAGTGCAATGGCATGGTCTTGGCTCACTGCAACCTCCACCTCGAGGGTTCAAGCAATTCTCCTGCCTCAGCCTCCTAAGTAGCTGGGACTACAGGCATGCGCCACCATGCCCAGCTCATTTTGTATTTTTAGCAGAGACGAGGTTTCTTCATGTCGGCCAGGTTGGTCTCGGACTCCCAACCTCAGGTGATCCGCCCACCTCGGCCTCCCAAAGTGCTGGGATTACAGGTGTGCACCACCGCACCCGGCCTGAAGTGTGGTTATTTCATAAACTGCAGAGTTGACAACGCTGTTGATCTGTGTATGCCAGAGTTTCCAGGTGAGGATTCTGAGAGGTCCAGAGGCTGTCCCAAGCGGCTGTGCAGAGGACAGAGTCAGACTCTCAGAGCCATGCTCAGAGGTAGACGGCCCTCAGGGATCTGATCCCAAAGATGTGGACTGCTCCTGTCTCTTGGGACCTATGGGTGATCAGACTCTCTACCCTGCATTCCTGAGGACCTCCAGAAGGAGCCCACACCCGGTCTGATAAAGGACATTGAACCGCTGCCTGGCAGGGAGGCTCCGGCCCCATGGGAGCAGGGGCCAGGGAGGGGTCCAGTCCAAGAGCCCCAGATCTTTCCCCAAGGGCTTTTCCACTCTGCAGTCAGCAGGTTATAGGTTATCTCGGGTGGTACCTCAGTGCTCTGTGAACACCCCAGTCCTCAGTGACCTTCCACTGCGTGGGAGCAGCCCCATCCACAGGCCTGAACCAGCTGTTCATTGAGGGTGTAGATGAGCGGGTTTGTACTTCTCTCCTTCCTTCTCCATTAGCTGACATTATTAGGTAAAGAGGAGCTTCCCAGGTCCCCTGGGAGGAACGAGCGCTCCTCCTGTAAAGGTGTCATGCTCCTCTCCAGTGGTGATCAGTGGGCTTTCCTCTCGCCTTCTCTTTCTTTCTTTGCTTTCTGGAGGTTCCACCATTCATTCCCAAATATGGAGATTCAAATCCCGATCTAAATGCAACGTCCTTGAAGATTTCACTGTCCATGTTCAGGTGTTCCTAAGAGCAGATACCACTGAGAGGGCAGACATGACCCTGAGGCCCTTGGCCTTGAGGTTGGAGGGAGGGGCCGTCCTGTACTGGGGAAGAGCCTGGGACCTAAAGCAGGCCCTTTCCCGTTTTATCATAATGGGCCTGTGGACTTAAACACACTATGCTTCATGCTCACTTACAGCCATCATGCTTTTTTTTGGCGGGGGGAGTCTGTCTATTGCCAGGCTGGAGTGCAGTGGTGCAATCTCAGCTCTCTGCAGCCTCTGCCTCTGAGGCTCAAGTGATTCTCTTGCCTCAGCCTCCCAAGTGGCTGGGACTACAGGCATGTACCACCATGCCCAGCTGATTTTTATATTTTTAGTAGAGATGGGTTTTCACCATGTTGCCCAGGATGGTCTTAATCTCTTGACCTCATGATCCGCCTGCCTCAGCTCCCAAGGTGCTGGGATTACAGGCACAAGCCACGGCACCCGGCAGCACCATGCTTTTTGAAATTCCAATTGTTTCTGGAAATCTCTGAGCACTTCCTTGCTTTCTCAAACCATTCCTGCCCAGACCCAGAACCAGCCAGTCTCCCAAACAGCCCTGGTCCCTGGGGGTGGGACTGGGATTCAGAACCTAAGATTTGGCTGTTGTTGTGTTTGTGGCTATGTGGCCACCTGCTTCACCTTACAGAAGAAAGATCTGACTCCCCAGGTTGGGGCTGGCGGTCCCCCTAGTCCCACAGGCAGCCAGGGCACAGTGGGGCTAACCTGCAAGACTCTGCCCTGGCTCTTTGCGTGGGGAGGGGTTTCTAGGCTGGTCTCTACTAGCTCATGGCTCTCCGGAGGGAGCCCTGCCCAGGGTCCTTTACATATACTTGATCTGAGCCCTGTGGTCAAGGCCTTAAACACAGACGATGAGTAATTTCAAGAGTACTGGAAAGGCCAGCCACAGAAATAGAGCTCTCCACCCACTGGCTGATGCCTCATGTTCCACCGTTCATTCCCAAATATGGAGATTCAAATCCCGATCTAAATGCAACGTCCCTGAAGATTTCACTGTCCATGTTCAGGTGTTCCTAAGAGCAGATACCACTGAGAGGGCAGACATGACCCTGAGGCCCTTGGCCTTGAGGTTGGAGGGAGGGGCCGTCCTGTATTGGGGAAGAGCCTGGGACCTAAGCAGACTCTGAAGACTTCACACACATGTGTCACAGTCTGCCAGCTCCAGCCCCTGCTCACCCACTGTTATAGGGAAAAAACACATCACCCCCTGCAACCTCCAGACCCCCAGGGGGCTCCTGGGGCTGGCTGCAGAATGCCCAGCCTCTGCTGGGCACAGTGGAGCTTTATGGCTGAAGCCCGTCGAACCTCATGTGAGTCAGCAAGGAAACACATGTGCTCTCTTTTTCCTTAGAACCGCTGTGGTCTCCAGGGCCTGACAAGGTGCAAATGGAAATGTTATTCTTGACGGCACTGAGAGGCATGGAGTGGAAATACCAAACCAGCCAGGAGTGGTGGTAGGGAGCGTGCGGGGTGGGGGGAGTTGTGGGGGGCCGTGGGGAGTTGGGGGGGGGTTGTAGGGTCGGGGGGGTGGGGCCTGCCTCCAGCTGGCATCTGTTTTGAGCAGTGGGCCCCAAAAGACTTTAAAGCAGCTACACCCTTTTCAGACCAGCTCACCCCACCCCACCCCTCCACTCCGCGCTTCCCCACCACCCCCCATGGGATCCAAATATTTTGCAGGCCAAGAAGCCTCTACCCATTAACAGAAAGACCCCATTTCGGAATGCAAGGTCCATTGTCAGCTCACAGGGAGCCGTTTCTCTTTGTGGCAGAATAATACAATACTTTAACATCTTGACAAAATGTTTTGGTTTTGGTTTGGGGGACTTTTTGGAACTTCCTGATGCCCATCACTTAGGCCAGGCAGGTAGGGGTTATTTCAGACTCGATGTCCCCAGGGAGGGGCAGCACAGCAGGGCACAGACCCCGTGCTTGTACGGTTTCCACTTCCACCGACAGCTACAGAGACCCTGGGAAGTGAAACTACATAGGAGCTGAGGCCTCAAATTGCAAGAGCCAGGCTTTATAACATCAACATTTCGGGGTTTGGGTTTCATGTTTTGATTTTTGGTTCCAAAAAGGCTCCAAGGATAAAGTTCAGACCATGAACAGCAGGACAGGAGGACACGTACGCCAAGCCAGCGTCCCACCTGGAGACAGCGCGCTCCCGCCGGAGGAGGGCTTGGAAGGGAAGCAGGGGAGGCGGATGCCGTCTGAGAAGCTGGGCTGTTCCCCTCAGCGCCTGCCAGGACCACGTACCGGAGAAAGAAGCCCAGGACCCTGCGGAGCGCAGAAGAGGACACAAGAGAGCCAGGCCTGGTAAACCTCGGCTAGCCAGGGCTCCTCTCCAGGGCGGGTGAGCTGGTTGGGCTTGAAGCTGAAGCTCCTGCCAGGTTTCCTGCGCATAGCCTGGGCTGTCTCCTGGTCCTGACGGCTAAAGGTACGCTCTGGTCCTCACCTCTGCTCCAAGCAGCAGGATGGAGGAAAGGGAAGACAGGCAGGGTCCCTGCCCAGATGGGTCTTTCGGATATTTCCCAGTCACTGCCCCCCAGCTTTTCCGTTTTCATCCTTGTCTCAGGAAAGAGATCAGCTGGTCACACTCAGAGGCAAGAGAGGCTGAGACCTGTGGTCATTCCAAGAGGCCCAGCTCAGAGTCAGGAGGTCTGGGCGAAGGACATGGGGCCGGGGACCCCTCTCTCAGAGAGTAGCCTCTCTGCAGTGTGTCCAGCCACCAGATGCTCCAGCCCCTGTTGACAACACAGGATACCTGAGCCCCCAGCAGCTGTGCCTGCAATACCCCTGCTGAAAGATGACTCTCCATGGCTCTATTTTGGGTTCTCGGGTTTAGGAGTCGGGGGCTCCCTTTCCCAGACCCCCCACTCCTTGGATGAGACAAGAGCTAACCCAGCCCTCCAGAGCTGTGCTGCCCAAAGGGTAAGTAGCCACTATTTACCTACCACTATTGAAATATAGATTTAAACTAATTAAAATCAGGTATATTTTCGAAGTCTGCTCCTCTGCCACATGAGCCACACTTCAAGTGTTCCATCACCACCCAGGGCTAATGGCTCCAATATTGCATGGCACAGACCAGAACCTTCCACCATCACAGAAAATTGTGTTGGCAGTGTTAACCCAAAGGCACAAGGAGCCAGAGGCCTAGAGCTCTGTGTGGGGAGCTGCAGTGGTGGCCCCAGCCAGTGCACCTACTTCTTTCTTACCACAGTCCCTGCTGCTGACTGATGGCACCGCCCCATGGCCCCATCACTGCTGAGGGGCAGGATGGACACTCAGCCTGATCCCAAAGACCAGCCACATGATGTTTCCCCAGTGTGGGAGGAGAGACCAACAGGCATGGCCAAAGATGAGGAGCAAGACAGGGAACTGAGGGTGAGAAGGACTGGCGTGCTGTGCCTCTGTGATAGCTGACTAGGCAACTGGGGGCAAATTCCCTCTGCCCTCAACCTTCTCATCCCTCCGCCCACCCCTCCATCTATCCATCTATCCACGTACACATACATTTATTTACCCATCCACTCATTCATTTATCTACCCACCCATCTGCCTACCTACCTATCTACCCATCCACCCAACCTCTATCCACCCACACAGCCATATACACATCCATATACCCATACCTCCAAACAGCCATCCACCCACCCATCCACCCAGTTACTCATCCATCTATCCATCCTCCCAACCATCTATATAGTCACACACCCATCCACCCATCTACCAATCCACACATCCACATATCCATCAACCCATGCATCCATTTCCCCATCCACCCATCTATCCACCCATTACTCACCTATCCACCCATCTGCCCACCTATCCATCTACCCACCTATCCACTTATCTACCCATCTACCCACCTATTCTTTCATCTACCAATCCATTCAACCACCTATCCACCCTGCCATCTACCCACCTATCTACCCACCTATCCACCCACATACCCATACACCCAAGTACCCATCCATCCACCCATCTACCCATCTACCCACCTATCTACCCATCCACCCAGCCGTCTATCCACTCACACACAGATTCACACATCTACCAATCGGTACACCCATATATCATCCACCCGTGCACCCATCCACCCATCCATCCATGTACCCATGCATCCATTTACCCATCTATCCATCCAACCATCCACTCCTCCGTTCACCTATCCACCCCTCCACCTGCCTATTCACTCATCTACCTGTCTACCCAACCACCTATTCACTCAATCATCCACCCATCCACTCAATCATCCACCCATCTATGCCCTTATCCATCCAACCATCCAACCACCTATGCAACCATCCAACCACCTATCCACCCATTCACTCATCTACCCATTCACTCATCCATCCATCTGCTCCATACTCCTGCCTTCCAGGCATTGTGTACAAAAATGAATGAGCCAGTCTCCCACCTCAATATCAACATGAAAATCATTCGCAGAATAATAATGATAGCAACAAGAACAATCGTTGCTATGGTGATGCAGTACGTGTTCTGACAGGTGTGGATTGAGTTCCCCTTGCAGAACACAGTGAGCGGTAAATGCTGGCAAGTGCTGAGGACCCTCCCAGGTCCCTCTCCCTCTAAGAGCCTGTGCTTCCCTGGGTGGGCTGAGGCTGTCAGTCCAAATGCTGGGCCTGGCCCAGACCCCCTGAGGGAGGTTTGTGGGAGGCCAAGCTACATCCCCCACACCTGCTCCGGCCAGACCACTCAGCCAAGGTGGGACCCAGGCCAGGCCCCCACCTGCCTGCTCCATGGCCCCACATTCCCAGGCTGCCAAGTCTCCACCCCTGCAACAAAGAAAAAAATCCCAGGAACCCCCAAGATGTAAACTCACCTGCAGGGGAAGCTGGCAACGGCCGCCTTCACAGCTCCAGCTCTCCTCTAGAGGAGTTGGAAAGGGTGCAGGCTTTCTCAGTCTGGAGCTGCACAGACCCACTCACTTGCAGAGCTGTGAGGACTGCAGATGACATCAGTGAAGACTTAGTTGGAGGCTGGCATGTAGCTGGTGCCTACGAAATGCTACTCAGAGTTACAATGTGTGAGGGGTCCCATTCCTCTTTCATAGGCTCTGAGGCTATAAACTAGAGGTGTGAGGTACGCAGATCATTCCTATAACTTGACAAGCCTGAACGAAACTGTCTTGCACACAGGTTGCAGCTTGTACTCAAAAGGAGAGGACAACATACTGTAAATCAAACCACCTCTGACCTGCCTGGGAGATCTGCTCCCCACACACTTCGCCGGAGGCTTTGGAGAATTTTCATGGCACATGTCAACAGGCCAGGTGGCCAGGAAGCCTGAGGCCTCTGGGAGCAAGCGTGTGGATGGCCACGGAGCATCAGCATCGGTGCCACAGGGCCTGGGCACACCTGGGGGTAAGCTGGTTGGCTTCATTGCACTTCTGGTTATTAATAGGTTTAAGATCAGATGGATTCATTTTAAATACAGCTTGAGAGCTGAAAGGGCCACGGGGTTTGCAAAACCATCTCTCCCCCACAAAAAAGCATCCTATAGGCGACATTTGTGTTCAGGCCAGAAGAGTCAAAGATTTTTGAGTACCAGGTACTGAGCCAAATTTGAGAGATAGTCAAATCATTCAAACATTTCTTTTATTAAAAGAGACAGGGTCTCACTTTGTCACCAGGGTGGAGCGCAGTCCTGCAATCATGCTCTCTGCAGCCTCAGACACCGGAGTTCAAGCAACCCTCCCACCTCAGCCTCCCAAGTTGCTGGGATTACAGGCGTGAGCCGTCACACCTGGTTTCAAGCAATTTCTTTACAAGGTGTCCACTCTTCCCGCTGCTAGTCAGTGACTAATGCAAGGATGATCCCTGTCCTCCTTGGCCTGGTGTTCAAGGTGGGGAGCCGACAAGGAGATAGACAAATAAAGTGATTGTAAATCAAACAAGCGTAAGACTACTTTCAGGGACCATTTCTACTGTTTGTTACAAATCAAACAAGTGACTGAAATGATAATGACACAGGCACTCAGGCCTCTTTGACAGCAGGACATTGAAACTGCCCTCTCAAAAAAACAAGTGTCCCTCTAAAATATCCGTCTTCTCAGTTAGAGGTGACCATGTGACCCAGGTCTGGCCAAGGAAATGTAGGTGAAAAGCTCAAAGAGAAGAACCTTTTCTAGATAAAAAGTCAAAGCTCTACTGGAAGAAAGACCATCTTTGTCCTGTCTCTTCCTCCTTCCTCTTCTTCCTGCCTGGAATGGAGATGTGATGCTGGTGTGGGAGCAGCCGTCTTGTGCCTCTGTGGTGTGAAGAGATGTCATCCACCAGCAGAAGGGAGCTGGAGGGGCGAGGGAGGTTAGGAGAGAGAGAGAGCAAGCTCACCTGGGAACTCAGACCTGGCCCCGCCCCTGAGGCCCCAAGGCAGGGAGCACTGAGAGAGAAGCACACAGCCCTAGGGGAATGTAGAGGGAAGGAGGACAAGGAGGGGAAGGAGATTCATCTTTGTTAACAGCGTAGTAGCCCAGACAAGCAGACGGTCTCGAAGGCGCTTTATATTACCACCCATTGTCTATTAATAAAACAGGAAACACCACCTTTACTGATAGTCACAGCACAAGGAGCGACACACTTGCAAGTCTCCAGGTCTACTTAAGAGGGGTCCAAAAATAAAACTGAAATCTAAATCAGCATTACATCGTTACGATGTTAATCGATATTTCACTATTGCTTTGACCAGGCTGGCTGGCTTCCCTGTAGAACATGCTGCTAAGAACCTTCCAGACGCCAAGGCTGGAGCCTTTCAAGGACTGGAGACATTCTGGTGAGCTTTTCCTGCCCCACTCTGCCTTGAAAAGTTACAAGGGGACAGGCACTGTGGCTCACACCTGTAGTCCCAGCACTTGGAGAGGCCAAAGCAAGAGGACTGCTTGAAGCCGGGATTGAAGACCATTGGGGCAATATAGCAAGACCCCATCTCTAATATATACATTTGGGGTTTTGCGAGTTAGCACACAATGTCCTTGAAAAGAAATTTGACGCTGTCTTTTAAAAACCGTAAAAATGAAGACGATGAAGTTCTCAGAGGTGAATCCAGGAGGAAACTGATGAATCAGGACATGTGCCCTGGGCTTGCAGGCTGGCTAGTGGCCGGGGCCATTTGAAAGCAGATCATCAGGTGGTGGTGATCGCAGGTGTGAGTGGAATCACAGGGCCCCACAGTGCGCAGGAAAGCATAAGGAAAGCATCATTCCTCCCCCGCCAGTTACACATCTTCTGAGAGGCTGTACACAGAGCATCAGCCTTTTGCAAAGACTGAAACACTTGCATCTTTCAAGAGGCTCCTGTCGCAGGATGAGTAGTGTCATCACTGTTTTGCAAGTGCTGTCCCTGCACCCAGGACAATGATGGGACTTTCTGGGGTTATCTGGGAAGGAGGAGGACTGGGGATGGGAACTCACACTCCCTGCGTGTCTACCGTGGCTGGAGAAGCCACCGTGCCACACGTCTGTGAACGTGACTGATCTTTAATTCTCACAGCTCCCGTAGGGTTTATACTCCTATTTCACAGATGAATTAACAAGTGAATAGAAGTAATGAGCTGGGCGCCATGCTCATGCCCGTAGTCCCAGTGTCTTGGGAGGCCAAGGTGGCAGGATCACTTGAGGCCAGGAGTTCAAGACCAGCCTGAACAACACAGTGAGCTCCTATCTCTACAAACGGTTTAAAAACATAGCCAGGCGTGGTTTGCAACTGTAGTCCTAGCTACTTGGGGTGTGAGGTGGGAGGATCACTTGATCCCAGGAGGTCAAGGCTGCAGTGAGCTATGATCGCACCACTGCACTCCAGCCCGGGTGACAGTGTGTGATCCTGTCTCTAAAAATAAAAGAATAATCAAGCAAAGTCACCTATCTGGGTTTCTTTCGGTGAGTGCACGTGTATGTATTAGTCATCTCACAACATGAAAAGCCTGTACAGTGTGCTGATTAAACTGTGGCTCTGGAGTCAGACTGCCTCCCTCTGAGCTCCAGTTCCACTGCTCACTAGCTGTGTGACCTAGAGCAGGTTTCTTGACCTCTCTGTGCTTCTGTTTGCTCATCTGTAAAATGAGAGCGACGAGAGTATCCTCTACCACAGAGCTGGGATGGGAAAAGTCCTGTGTGAGCTATTTTGATTATTTTTGTTGTTGTTGTGGATGCTGGAGGAGCCTGTGAGCCTGCACAGCGGGGAGGGGCAGTCCTGGGGAAAGCGTCCCAAACCCTGCTGATCCTAGAAGCCCCCAGAGCCTGCTTCAGTGGCGGCAGGCAGACGGCGGCGGCGGCGGGCCCTGACACCCTAGACAGCGTCCTCCCAGGAAGTGGTTTTGGTTTTGTCCCACGTGTGTTCTGAGTGAGCGGACAGGCCCTTCTCTGGGCTCCTGTCCCCCAAAAGCCTCCCAGCCTGTTTTCTAAGGGAAAGTGAAACTGCCCACCCTCAGGTCCTGAGCAGGCCCCTGCTGAGCGCTCACCTCCCTCTGAAGTGGTCGAAGAGCGGGCTTGGGTTCCCGTCAAGCACCCAGAGAAAGGCCAGTCACCCCCGCTGGATGCAAGTGGGTGGGGGCCCGGCTAGTGTGGGGACGATTGCCCCCTCAGCCCTGGGCTGTGGGGCTCTGTCTGCCCATGGGAAGGCCCAGGCCCCAGTGGGAAATGTTCTGGCCTGGGGGGGCCTGGAGGCACCTCTGCACTGTCCGCCTGCCCTCGGGGCTTTAATGCCACTGGCCTGGGCGTTTCTGTTGTTTCCCTGAGGGTCCCGTTCTATCTACACCTCCAACCCTCAGGGCCTGGCCACCCTGGCGGGGCTGCTGGCCCGGACTGAGACACCCACCCTCTCCGGGCACCCTCTGGGTCTGACCAAGCCAGCCCTGCCTGCAACCCCGGAGAGGCCAAAGCAAGGTCCTGGGAACCTGAGGCTTTCCAGCCCCGGATAGAGACCACCTGTTGCTTCACTCCGCCAAGTGTGAGCCCTGAGATGGCAGAGCCAGGGTCTGAGGCAGGCCAAGCCCCCATAGCCCTGTGCCAGGTCCCCAGACCCAGGCCCACAGCAATAGCCACCAAAACTGGTGGGACAGAAACAGTCCCCAGACAACCTTATCAGTCAGATAGCACAAAGCCCTCCTGTCCGCTCCAGCCTGGCCCCACAAAAATAGAGCTGCTGATTAGAACCTTCCAGACACCGAGGCTGGAGCCTTAAAAGGGCTGGAGACATTCTGGTGAGCTTTTCTGCCCCACTTTATCTTTAAAAATTACAAGGGCCAGGCACTGTGGCTCATGCCTGTAGTCTCAGCATTTGGGGAGGCCAAGCAAGAAGACTGCGTGAAGCTGGGAGTTGAAGACCAGCCGGGACAATATAGCAAGACCCCATCTCTAATTGATACATATATGGGAAGCAGAAAAATTCCTCTTCAAACTTTCCTTTCTTCAGAAAAATTCGTGTTAGAAATAATAGCTTGTTTTAAACACTTTATTTACTAAAAAAAAAAAAAAAAAAAAAAGATGTGGGGCCTTTGGGAGATGATTAAGTCCTCAGGGCTGTGCCTTCGTGGGATTTATGACCTTGTAAACAAGCTGGAGAGAACACTAGGCTCCCTTTTTGCCCTCTGCCCTTCTACCTGTGAGGACACAGAATCAGTCAACTCTGAAGGATGCTGTGACAAGGCACCACCCTGAGGCTGAGACACCACACCTGCTGGCAACTCCAGCTTGGGCTTCCTAGTCTGCAGAACTGCGAGAAATAAATTTCTGTCCTTTTCAAATTAACCAGTCTCAAATAAGATAAAAAAGAAAAGAAACAATTAATCAATTAACCAGTCTCAGGTGCTTTGTTACAGCAGTACAAATGAACTGCTATAACGTTAAACCTTTGATTCGAGAATTCAGGAAACTCACTCACTCCCCTAACCCTGATCATGAAGACCGGTCTAAATAAATGCGTGCCAAGCTCTGGAATGCAGTTTTCTTCTTAGTGCAAACATGCTACTACCCCTCGTTGTGGAATTAACTTCCGTATTTGGAAGAAGGTTGCAGTCACAGGTAGGAAATCAAGTCGTAAGTGAAACGAGGCAGAAGCTGAGCTGTGGCACCGGCCAGCCCACTGGAAGAAGAAACAGCTGGGAGGTTACCCCTGGGCACAGGGCAGTCCTGGTGATACTGGACATTAGCTTTATGCCCCTGTGACCAACACCAGGCCCCACATGGCAGTGCACCTGGAGCTGCTGGCTGTTCCTGCTCAGACAAGGATTAGCTCAGGGGCTGGGCTGAGGTTAGCCAACACAGGAAAGAGGTCACTTGTCCCCCGAATCTCGCTGAGAAAGGGGATCACCTCCAGAGGGACTCTTCTCTGCCCCTTTCTGCCTTGTCATGGGCAGTATCTGATGTGTGACCAGAAGGGAATATAATAACGATTTTTGTAAATCGTTAATATAAAAACGATTTTGTAAATAGGAGGAATGCCTGTATTTATAAAACTGATCTCTTTCAGGGATTTAATAAAACTCAAAATAGAAAGAAAAAATCAGTCCTCAAGAATGTACTATTTTTGTTAAAAAAAAGAAAACTTTGAAAAGGTTTTTCTTCTCTCTGAAGTCTTGACTGACATTAATTGGCACTTTCTGACTTGGTCAGTCAGTGGGGACTCCTCTCCTTCCCCCTCTGGATAGCAGCCATTTCACTGCCTTTTACATTTTAATCTTGGCAAGAAGGATATTGACCAAAGGATTATTCTTCAGCCTTTTGTGTCAAATATTTGTTTAAAATATGAGGCCATCAAGATTAAATGCCAAACCTTACTGTGGTTCTTTGCTTCCATAAAGATGGCTGAATTTAAGTTGCTGTGTGCCTGTAGCCACTAACAATGAAACTTGCAGGGACTTACTCCCTCTGTCCTTGTCTTTAAGAGATTGGTGGTATACTGTAAATACCTGTGTCACTAGGAACTAACGAGAATGAAATTCCGGAACCACTGCCGGGTCGCTGGCTGTTTCCCCAGCACCTGTCCCGGGGATTCACCCGTGCCTCCCTTAAAGTCAGCTGGCCTTTTTCTGTTATCACTGGTGTCAGGTTTATGGAGCTAGAAAGGTGTGTTTAATGCAGTGGCTCTTGATCACTTAGGTGGTAATGCACATTTTGAGGATTTGATGAAAGCTAGACTTTTCTCCAGGAAAATTAACAAAATGTACAAACATTTCAAACATGGCGTTTTCCAGCCCTTAAAGCCCATCCCACGACCTCAGGTTAAATATCATCAATACAGTTTCAGGCTTTTTCCAGCCCTTAAAGCCCATCCCATGACCTCAGGTTAAATATAATCAATAAAGGAAGATAATACTGGCATAGTGTTAAATTTTGTAGGTAGTGTGTCAATCAGATTTTAATCTGAGAAACAGAACAAATAGGAGACCTAAGGAAATATTTTACAAGGAATCGGCATGTGTGATTATGGGGGCAGCTTAGGCAAGTCTGAAATCCGAAGGGCAGGCTGTCAGGAAGGATAGGCTGGGACTCTTGGGTATAGGGTGAAGCTGCTATCTACAGGTGGAGTTTTTTCTGCTTTCAGGAAGTCTTAGCTCTGTTCTTGGGCCTTTCAACTGAGTGTATCGGGCCCACCCAGATGATCTAGGATAATCTCCCTTAACATCAAGTGGCTATGGACTTCAATTACCCCTACAGATTAGGCGTGATTCAAGTCCACCTAACTTGGTGTTTCAATAAGGGGACTGTGGTGTAGCCACGCAGAACTGACATTCACAAGTGTAATGGTATTATGCTTATGCAAAAAATTAGTTCTGTTTTTAGGAGATAAATGTTGAAATATTTAAGGTAAAGCATCATAACCTCTGCACGTTATGCTCACTGAGATTACCAACGTATACACGGTGACAGCAAACACGGCCGAAGGTTAGCACGCGACGCAGACGGAGGTATGTGAGGGTTTGCTGTATTATTGTTTCCATTTGTCTGTATGTTTGAACGTTTTCATAGTAAAACTTGTGAACCAAAGTAGCCCCAGTCTCCTGCGTGACAGTGTCTGTTAGCTCACAGCATACATTCAGTAAGTGGTTCTCGAATTAAACTGAATGAGAGGCAGCATTTCTCTCTCAGCCACAGGGCTCGGCAGGATAATACTGTCATGGTTGTAGCTGTCGGAGGCCTCCTGCTGCCTGTCCTCTAGGCTTG
Source organism: Leontopithecus rosalia (assembly GCA_028533165.1). Taxonomy (NCBI): domain Eukaryota; kingdom Metazoa; phylum Chordata; class Mammalia; order Primates; family Cebidae; genus Leontopithecus; species Leontopithecus rosalia. Next base: position 140,315,849 of record CM052653.1, read on the forward strand.
TTCAAATAACTCCACTGAGAAGCAAGAAGAGCAAGGCATTGTTATTTTTACTTATTTATTTATTTTGAGACAAAGCCTCCCTCTGTCGCCCAGGCTGGGCTGCAGTGGTGCCATCTCAGCTCACTCCAACCTCTGCCTCCCACGTTAGAGTGAGCTGAGATTTTGACATCTCATCCCAAGCAATTTTTACATCTCAGCCTCCTGAGTAGCTGGGATTAGAGGGGTGTGCAAGTATTCCCGGCTAATTTTTGTATTTCTAGTAGAGACGGGGTTTCACCTTGTTGTCCAGGCTGGTCTCAAACTCCAGCCAGACCTCACGTGATCTGCCTGCCTCGGCCTCCCAAAGTGCTGGGATTACAGGCGTGACTCCCCATGCCTGACTAGCAAGGCATTTTTTAATTCTCTTTTCTTTTCTTTTCTTGTTTTCTTTTTTTTTTTTTTTTTTTTGAGACAGAGGCTGGAGTGGAGTGCAATGACACAATCCTAGGTCACTGAAACCTCCACCTCCCAGGTTCAAGCGATTCTTCTGCCTCAGCCTTCCGAGTAGCTGGAACTATAAGCATGGGCCACCGTGCCTGGCCGATTTTTGTATTTTTAGTAGAAATGGGGTTTCAGCATGTTGGTCAGGATGGTCTAGAACTTCTGACGAAGTTCTGATCTGCACGCCATGGCCTCCCAATCTTCTGGGATTGCAGACATGAGCCACCGTGCCCAGCCCCTTCTTTCTTTAATAAGAGATGAGGGTTCCCTATGTTGACCAGGCTGGTCTTGAACTTCTGGCCTCAAGCAACCCTCCCTCCTCACCCCGGCCTCCCAAAGTGCTGAGATTACAAGTATGCGCCACCATGTGCTGTCTTAAGTGCAAGAATTTCCGTGTTTGAGTCATGAATGCATGTAAACTCTGTGACTTTGGGCAAATTGCTTACCTACTTTGAACCTATTTCCTCGCCTAAAAATGGGATAATTATGCCTGCTTTATAACTTACAAGGTTTTTCTGAGAAGAAATTTGACATGACGGTGGAAATGCACTGTAAACAGCGGAGTAGTTCTACCACTCATGATTGCACTTCAGAATCTAAGACCCACATCTTCGCACACGTAACACCTCTGTCTTGGGAGGTGTCTTGCAGTTGATAGTGCATCATATTTAATCAGCAGCATGTTTTTCTTTTTTAATGGTATATGAAATAATAGTGGCATTTTAGATTTCATGAAATACTTCGGCTGAGTGGTCTTAGGCAAATGACTTAAACCTTTTAAATCTCAGCTTTTTCCTCATTTCATCAGGGATAAAAGTACTTTATCAAATTGCGACCAACAGTTTAAAAGATCAAGTATGCAACTGGGCGCGGTGGCTCACACCTGTAATCCCAGCACTTTGGGAGGCCGAGGCGGGTGGATCACGAGGTCAAGAGATCGAGACCATCCTGGTCAACATGGTGAAACCCCGTCTCTACTAAAAATACAAAAAATTAGCTGGGCGTGGTGGCGGGCACCTGTAGTCCCAGCTACTTGGGAGGCTGAGGCAGGAGAATCGCTTGAACTCGAGAGGTGGAGGCTGCAGTGAGTGAAGATCATGCCATTGCACTCCAGCCTGGGCAACAGAGTGAGACTCGGTCTCAAAAAACAGACAAAAATATAAACAAAAAGATCAAGTATGCAAAGTACTTAACAAATGCTCAGTAAATACTAGTACACCATTGCATTATTGCGCATATTATGATTAGTGCAGATCTGGTGCGGTCTCTACAGGTCCCCTCACACAATCCACCTTGGCCACCCTCTTCTTGAAGAAGAAGAAAATAGAGCCTTGTCAAATCTGCTTTGGAAAAACTGACCCCAAATTAAACACTCGTGATTGCTTGGGGTGTCACAGCTAAAGAAACAGACCTGAATACAGGGTGTCGGAGTAGTAAACTTTTAAAAACTTGTTTCCACCACCTGGATGCTGCCATTATTTTCCCAGCAACCCTCCTGGGGACTCCCTTAGACTCTTTCAGACTAGGACCTCGGGTTGCGCGGTCTCTGTGAACATGGAGAACTTTCTGAGTGTGGAGGCTGTAGCCAGCCTGGAAGCATGCAGGAGATGGCTTGCTTTGGGCCAGCTACACCTCAGGCTTCCCTCAGTAAGCCTTCCAGCGATTTCTCCCGCACGGTGGTAACCAGACTCTGAGGCTCCGGTTTCCAGGAACTGGGGCTGGTAAACGCATCCCCCCTGACCCCTGCAGTAAAGGCTTTTGTTTTTGTTGACCTGCAGCATGAGGATTATTTGCATGCTTCCTCCTGTGGAGGGAAGTGTGTGGGTCCTGCTGGTCGCTGCAGCCTGTGGGAAGTGCTTTCAACTGAAAGGGCACAAATCAAATCCTGCCACGAGTGCTGTGGTCCTTCCTTCTGAGCCTGTGCCCCTGCACCTCGTGGGGAGCATGGGGGAGGGAGGAAAAGCATCCAGCAAGAAGCAGCGTTTGGACGGCAAGGTTGTCCCGGGATGGCGTCTCAGGGATTAGGACCTGGGCGTCTTGAGGGGCCACGGTTGAGCCCACTGTGGTCGTAGTTCCCTGACTGGACATGGACTTGGGCAGTGGGCTTGTTCAACTGCCCTCCACCTACCTGAGCGGGGCAGGGAGAACTGGAGGGAGATGATGGAACTGAGAGGGGATGGCAGTGGGGCAGATGCCACTGACTGGTGAGATGCAGACACTTGCTGGCAAGCAGGTACAAAACAAAGCAAAAGACAACTGTATTCCACTGTCAGGCGTCTGTGAACCATTCGGCTGCAGTCAGACAACCAAGAATCCTCTGGAATCAGCTGAGGGCAACTCAGCTGTGAAAGGTGAGAACTATAAGCACATGCCAGTTGCAAAAATGTAGTACTTACGGCTGTTTCTCATTTTGGTACCATTAACAGAATGTGTTTGAGTTTTTTCTCCCTTATTATCCTTTGCCATCTAACATAAAATGTGTTCAGAGTATTTAACTTTCTACCTCAGTATTTAAGTTACACGATAGCAAAGAGGGAGTGTGAATCTGCCGTGAGAAAAGGGAACACTATTACCCAAGGAAAAAAGGACTTTGCATCCACTCCAGGATTTGTGTGTTTTGGTTGTGTCAGGTATGTAGGCAAAGTATGGCTTTGCTTTTGTCTTTATTTGGAGATGTACGGCTTAAGGACGTGTATGGTGTCATGCTGGACTTCTGTTAGCTTCAACAGAGATGGCACCAGGTTCCAGAGCCACAGCGGTCTGCCTCGTGTCAGCTTGACGCCCATATGTATGGTAGACCTAGGGCCAGCAAATGAGACATATGGCTTTATTAGTGGGGAAACGTACATAGAGAGCAGTCCCGCAACGGCAGGATGGGCAAGAGAACCACAGCCCAGCCGTTTTGCCGAAGGCATGCAGCTTGCACAGCATTTTGACTTAGCACTCCCCCTAACAGTCTCCACCTGACAACCTTACCGTTAACCCAAAACAAAAGGCCTCGATTCTCCCGTGCAGCAGGTGTTCCACAGGGCCATCCAGGGGCTCAGGTGTTCCTTATAGATAAGAGATGACGCTCCTGATTGGCCATTCCTGAATTCCTTAGCTCAGAATTCCAAAGAGATATCCAGAGGCAGCTACCATACAGTGCCATTCTCGAGGTCTATGCCTACGATTGCCGTCAAATGCGCGATGTGGTTCCCACCCAAATCTCGTGTTGAATTACCTTCACATATTTAACGAGGGGCCTTGGGGGAAGTGATTGGCATGTGGGCAGCCTTCCCCCTTGCTGGTCTCACGAGAGGGGTCTCGCGAGATGTGATGGTTTAAAAAGGTGGTGCTTCCGACCCACCACCGTTTGTCGCCCTGAGAAGAAAGGACTTGCCTCTCCTTTGCCTTCCACCGTGACTGCACGTTTCCTGAGGCCTCCCCAGCCATGTGGAACTGTGAGTCAATTAAATCTCTTTTCTTTATAAATTACCCGGTCTCAGGTAGACCTTTTTAGCAGTGTGAAAAGGGACTAACATATGCATCTACCATACCTATGGGCGCCAAGCTGACACGAGGTAGACCGCTGTGGCTTCGAAATGTGTCAGGTTGGCCAGGCTGAAATACGGTGCCTGGACGTCCCTTTCCTATGTTTCTGTTCGGGCCAGAAACCACAGGCCAGAGTCCTGGGGGCTTTGAAGGCTGGAAGTGAAGCAGCAGCCATTCCGTAGTTCCTGAGGGTTGTCGTTTACCTGCCAGCTCGCCTTGTGGCGGGAGGTAGCTGCTGGATCTGCAATTGTGGCTCCTTCCCCTGGGTCCTCCTCTAGTTTTTCTGGCTCCTGGGCATGTATGTGTGTTCAGCTACATGACAAAAGAACCTGGCTTCTGCAGGACGCCTGCACCATTAAGGTCAGAGGCAGCAGGAACCGACACAGCTTTCAGCTGTTGGCGAGCTCCGGACTGTGCTCGTGGGCTCCAGCTCGTTTCTGCTGTCCCTCACTTTCCTCGTGCCTTTCCCTCGTTTGCCTCCCCAGCATTAGACTGGAAGACAAGAGCCTCGCAGAAACCGTTAACCAGCCCCCACAATTGCGGGAGGTCCAACACCTGTAACAAATCCCAACTGAGTGGTTCTGTTTCTTTAATACGGTAAATTATAAAAACTGTGCTATTTAAAAATTTTATAATAATACAGTTCAATTTTTGCTAACATTATAAGCTGTTTTACTGTGGAAGCTCCTTGTTTGATAAAGGCATGGTACTCCTGTAATTAAATGTGCAAGCACATGGAAACCCTGGTATTCCGTTTTGAATAATTACATTTGAATTTAGCATAATAATTTGAAATTTTATTTTCTTGGACATTATAATCAAACCTTTTCAGTTTATAAAAGAGAAAGGTAAATATGGCTAAAAACTAATTAGTACAATAGGTAGCATATAATTTTATTTTTAATAAAAAATAGAAAATATTAAACATTTTAACATGAAGTAAATGATTTTACTCGAATTAACATAAATCTTAATATCTGTTTTAACAAGACTGTTATTAAATCTGAGATGTTATGCATGGGTTAATTTCAGTGTGTCTTAAAAATTTGATTAATTGATCCAGAAAATAATGTTGAAAAGAATTAGCTTCACTAACTCCTGCTTTGGTTGCTCAAGTTTGCTTTTCTTTCCAGCTAATGACAAGTTCTAGGGATGAGCACTGAGAATAGCAGAAAATATTTGCTGGTGTTGAAATGTAGGGAAAAAATATTTTTAGCATTCAGAATTTCTAATTGATGTTCTCTTTGCTATTGCAAAATTCTCCCTGGGATAATTTGCCCTTTGAGAAGAAATAGGTTGATTTAAACAATGGATAAGAGATAGAAAGAATTCACAGAAGAAGAATGGCAAAGAGCTTATGCTCATAAAGAAAATGCTTAGTTTAATTCAAAATATGAGAAATGCAGGGCAAAACAGGTGACACGGAGAGACTGAGGGTTTGTGATGGGTTGGTAGATGGTGGAGACTGATTATACATGAGATTTGGAGCTGGGGATTCAGGAGATAGGGGCCCGTGGCCTCAAAGTGACAGAGATGAATGAAAAGGACACCTCCTCCAAGCATTCGTGATGTGGGAAACAAAACAGCCCCCCCAAGATGGCTAAAAACAAAGCTCAAGCCAAAAATAATAAAAACCACTCCCTCTGCTGAGATGCAAAATTGGCAAAAATTCAAAAGTTTCACCATTGTTGGCAAGACTGGGGAACCAAACTCTCACGTTTCGGGTGGGAAGGCAAAATGGTAGAACCCCTATGGAGGAGATTTGACAAAGATCTAGTGATACTATGTATGTATTTACCTGTTACCTGATCAGACTGAAGCGGAGGATGGCAATATGTGCCCTGTACAAGGATGCCAGAGTGCAAGACGAAGGAGAAAGTCACCAAGCCTAACAGCCTAGCAAGGAAGGGGCCTTGTGAAACTTGTGTAATTTGCATAATTTTCTGTAATTTGCATAGAGGCGCCATATGTGCTAGTCCCAGGTGTATAAGCCTAACACTCTTCTCCCAGCTCATCATCACCTTCCGGGTAGCAGCGCTTTGGGGATCTGCTGATAGGAAGCCACAATCATCTGTAGTTGTTTTGTGATGATTGTAGAAGTGGGAAGTCTTTCCTATGCAGTCTATTCAGTCACGTTCAGGAGGCAGCAAATCTTGTAGACTCAGGAAACAGAGAATGTAATAATCTCCATCTTTTTCTCCCTTTTCTCCTTTAAACTCTTAAGCCCTCGCCACAAACTTAGATGATTTCAGCAACTTGGAAATGATGCAGTAGTCCATTTCACAATTCAGATATACAACTTTATTAAAAGCAGTTCTAGGGCCGGGCGCGGTGGCTGACGCCTGTACTCCCAGCACTTTGGGAGGCCGACGCGGGTGGATCGCGAGGTCAAGAGATCGAGATCATCCTGGTCAACATGGTGAAACCCCGTCTCTACTAAAAATACAAAAAATTAGCTGGGCATGGTGGTGCGTGCCTGTAATCCCAGCTACTCAGGAGGCTGAGGCAGGAGAATTGCCTGAACCCAGGAGGCGGAGGTTGCGGTGAGCCGAGATGGCGCCATTGCACTCCAGTCTGAGTAACAAGAGCGAAACTCGTCTCAAAAAAAAAAAAAAAAAAGCTATTCTACCAGTCAGGAAGTATCATTAACATTCTGGTGTTAGCTACCTATCTCCTTTGTATGCATCAATATATAGCTATATTTGAAAATATTGGGCACAATCTGTATTGACAGAAGTGTATCTTGCTTTGGTTATTAAATCTCTGAAAACATTATTTGTTTTTTATTTTGAGGGTTGAATAGTACTACCCAACTCATTACAATAATAGGAAAGGTTCCGTGCTGGGCTTTGGACATGGAGCGTGAGTGCGTGTATGCATGGTCATATTCTGCAGCTTGTTCCTAGAAGGGAAGAAACAAGGATTTTCTCTGTTCTCTCCGACTTTCTCATCTAGTAGACGAAATAATGCATGTACATAATCAACTTCAGTACAGTGGCAGTATTGTATAGTGAATCATGAATTCCTCAGAGATAACTGAGGTGGAATGAATCTACATATGCCTATGCTGGGCATTTTTCTGTTCTAGATGTTGACACTTAGCAATAATCTTGAAGCTTCCTCCGGTCTGCAAATGAACAATCTCTGCTTTTCAAATGCAGAAGTCATTGAAAGGTTTAGTAGGCTCACAATAAAGCAGTGTTGGAATCAACAGAGTTTGTCTCGTTTTCCTTGTTCCCCATCTCTGAAAGGCTACTGTAGTGGTCTGTTTCGTCAGAAGCAATTAGAGTCCTAGGTAGCTGGGCTGCCTGGCTCTGGAATGTTTCGAGGCTGTGGAATAGATGAGATCTTCAAAGAGAAGAGGCTTTGCGCCTCCATTTTGATGTGCCATGGGAAAACACTAATTTAGAATAATTAGAGCTAAGTGATGGAGGAGCCCTAATGGGATGTTAGCCATGCCTGTGACATAGCAGGAGGGCCGCTGCTTAGCAGACAAGACCCAGTCTCCAGTAATTCAGAGTCTTAACTGAATTCCCATATGAAATGCTGTCCTTTCAGATAGAAGGGGACTAGGAGGTTGGAGGTGGACCTACTATAAGGGAATGTACTGTCTTCAGAAACAGAATTCTAAGGTTTTGTGTCTCCTGGTGTGTTGCATGTAATTTTCTTCTGCGCCTGATCGTTATTTATTTATTTTAAGATGGGGTTTCGCTCTTGTTACCCAGGCTGGAGTGCAATGGCACAATCTTGGCTCACTGCAACCTCCACCTCCTGGGTTCAGGCAATTCTCCTGCCTCAGCCTCCTGAGTAGCTGGGACTACAGGCACGCGCCACCATGCCCAGCTAATTTTTGTATTTTTAATAGAGACGGGGTTTCACCATGTTGACCAGGATGATCTCGATCTCTTGACCTCGTGATCCACCCGCCTCGGCCTCCCAAAGTGCTGGAACACTATTTTTTAAATATATAATCCAAAGAAAATATTAGGCACATAGGCACATTTTTATTGAATGCCCAAATAGTAAGAAGGCCTCTTGCCATTCAGTATTACGTTGTTATGGCTACATTTTTAAAATAGATAACATCGTTTTTCTACTACACTGAGCATTAAGTCCTCTTTCTCTTAGGCTCCTTGCTGTGTCCCTTTAGAATTCATCATGGGAACTTAGTTCCAAGGTGATGGTGTTAAGAGGTGGAGTCTTTGGGAAATGATTAGGTCATGAAGCCTCTACCCTCATGAATGGGAGGCTTATAAAAGGCTTCAGGGAATGAGTTCATCTCATTTTTTGTCTGTCACTTGAGGACAGCTAAAGCCTCTCTTCTATGTGAGGGTGATTGTGGTGTCTTTTTTTTTTTTTTTTGAGATGGAGTTTCACTCTTGTCATCTAGGCTGGAGTGCAATGGCGTGATCTCAGCTCACTGCAACCTCTGCCTCTTGAAGCAATTCTGCCTCAACCTCCCTAGTAGCTGGGATTACAGGTACCTGCCACTACACATGGCTGGCTAATTTTTGTGTTTTTAATAGAGATGGGGTTTCACCACGTTGGCCAGGCTGATCTTGAATTCCTGATCTCAGGTGATCCACCTGCCTCAGCCTCACAAAGTGCTGGGATTACAGGCTAAAAGCCAAAAGCAAACCCTTACTAGATACCAAATCTACTGTCACTTTGATCTTGCACTTTCTGATCTCCAGGGTTGTGAGAAATAAGTTTCTATTATTTACAAATTATCTAGTCTAAGCTATTTTGTTAAAACAGCAGAAGAGACTGAGACAGTCCTGCATAGGGATTTTACACTGCATAAGGCCTCTGCTCCCACTCCTTCAGCCAGTGATGTCAGACCCTAAGACTCCTTAAGGCTCAGGCTGCCGTGGAGTGAGAGAGGAGTCCTGCTGAGTTCTGGGATTTGGTTCAGGGTGCTTACTGTGTACCCAAGCATCTGCCAGTAGATAAGGGTGGAAGGCTGTCCCTATGAGGCCCCGTTTCTGAAAGCAAACCAATTACATTCTCATCTTTGCCAAGATGCAGCATCTTATGAAAACTCACTCTCTTAAGGGTATATTCTTGGACCATTTCTACATGACATCCTAATCCAGCCCTGTCTGTCTAGTCCTCCTCTCCTCTATTTGGTCATCCCACATCCCTGCTGATTTCAGACAGCTTTAATGACCTGGCTAGATTTTTCCTCTGGCCTCAGACATACCTTCTGCTACGGAGGTGCTGTGTCTTGCTGTCTGGATTGAGGTTCTTCAGAATGGTTGCTGGTGTTTACCATTTTCCCTTGGCCACAACTCTCTTAGGAGTGGTGACCCCAGTGGAGAGTTTCCGGATCTACCCTTGTCCCAGCTCCTGGCCCTAGGATGTGGGGAACAGCTGCTCCCCACATTTTCTCATACCCCCTAGGAACTAGAGCTACTCATGATTTGCCATTTAATCACAACGGAATGTACATTGTTGGACATCAAGAGACAAAGACAGGCCAAAGGGTTTTGCATATCAAATGTCATATGTCAAGAATATTCAGATATTATCAGCCCCATTTCCATTCCCTGCTTGAAGATGAGACTCTTCAGTTTCCTGAAGGGGGTGAGGCCTTAAAGGCTGGTTTTGCTCCGTTGGTGATTGGGACAGACAACCAAGGAGTCACTTACGCCTTTATAGCTGAGGCTCTGCAGCCTGACTGGCTACCCTTGGAGAAAATGGAGGTGGTATTCCAGGGCTTTTGGCCTTCCCAGGGAAGCTTTCAGACTTTTGGTAAATCTGCTTACACTCACTACCCATCAGTAAATTAAGTCTTGGTTCATAGTGACTTTTATTTTACTTTATTTGGGAAGGAAAGCCCTCCCCTAACCTTCCAGCAAGGATTTGCATATGCTATTCCTTTTCCCTCAGTTGCCTTACTTGGTATTCTTTAAGCAAAAGGATCACAATTGTATAGGTACCCCTCATTTCTGAAAGAAGGAAGATGTCAGGGAAAGGGCTGGTCAGTCCAGCTCCAGGTGGAGATTATCCACAGCAGCATCAGCTCCCAGCGTTCTGTTCAATACTGTTGGGTCTTCTGAAGGAGGTCAAGAAATGGGCAAAGTCTTGAAGATTTTCCTGATACACTCACATGGAAAAAGCAGACTAAGACAGGTCAGATTTCATCTTGAGAAGAGCTTTAGTGGATTTACACCTGCTCGCAAGGCACCCTTCTATAATAGCTTAATCCTATGTGGAAAGTGGTATTTTTCGTCTTATGACCAAGGAATTTTTTTCATAGCAACTTAGGTTATTGTAGATTTATAATGACAAAGGCGATAATATGCTTTCCTTCCTACACAGAGACGCGGTGGTGAGCCCCCATCACAGATGTGAATTGTTATTATCAGGCAGATAATCTGTTTATACTGCTTGCTCTACCCCATTTTCACCTCCAGGTTTAACACAACATATTTACCTAGGGGGTACAATGTGTGGAATGTTTTTGTGCAAAGCTACTGCAGTTCATTTGGAGACAAGGCCTGAATATTTTGATCTGTGTGCCACTCTGCTGCCAGATTGAGCTCTCTAAGGGAGAAATCTATCTGACCCTGTCAGCCTCCTGCTTAAATATTTTTTTGGGAGTTTTTCTTAGACTTTAGGATGAAATCCAAAAATCTTTGATTTGATCATAGACTATCCCTTGCAGCTTACTTACTCTCTGATCACTCTTCAGGTTGCCCTCTGGGTTCTAGTCATACCTATTTTTTTTTAAGTTAACATTTATCGATCGTGTTTGGTACCGTTTGTTCAACGCTGATCATGTACCCATTCCCTTTAAGAACCCAGCTTGGTATTTGCACTCCTGCCTTCTGCTGACATACAGTTGGCCAGGACTGAGTTACGTAGCTACACGTTGCTGCAGAGCAGCCTGAAAATGTATTCTGGGGGGCTGTGTGTCCAGAAGAAAACTAATACTGCCGTAGTACTACAGAAGAAGGCAAATGAATATTTGGGTAGAACTATTATTCTTTCACAGTGAATGAGAACTTAAAAACCACTAGAGTCCACTTTGGACATGTTTGTGCTGGGTTAAGTAAAACCAACATATGGAGTGTTAAATATTTAGTTAATTAAATAGTGATTTATTTTACAGATGCTAAAGCCTTTACACGAAGAGGTATCTGGTGGGAATACTCTGTCCGCACATGTATTATGGAGTCAATTTGGTGGAACAATAGCAGAATGGTTTGTCAGAGAAGCGTTTCTGGAAGAGGGAGCATCTGACCTGATTTTTGAAGTATGTGTAGGGGTAAGCTGGCAAAGAGGAGCAAAGGCATGTCAGAGCGCTTTAATTTCTTCAACTGAAGAAGAAAGAAAGGAGCAGAGTTTCAGAGTCAGGGGTGGTTCCGCTGTGCAGAAATTCCTGTGGGCTAGGAAAACAAAGAGATGAAAGGACTCACGGAACAGCCCTGGTGTCAGGATGGCACTGCCGTGCTCAGTGGGCAGATGGGCAGGACGACTGGTGTCAGGATGGCACTGC
>CM052653.1:140327866-140410620 GCA_028533165.1 Leontopithecus rosalia
ACGACTGGTGTCAAGTTGGCACTGCAGTGTTCAGTGGGCAGATGGGCAGGACGACTGGTGTCAAGTTGGCACTGCAGTGTTCAGTGGGCAAATGGGCAGGACGATGGGTGTCAGGATGGCACTGCAACGTTCAGTGGGCACATGGACAGGACTGGTGTCAGGATGGCACTGCAATGTTCAGTGGGCACATGGACAGGACTGGTGTCAGGATGGCACTGCAGTGTTCAGTGGGCAGATGGGCAGGATGACTGGTGTCAGGTTGGCACTGCAGTGTTCAGTGGGCAAATTGGCAGGACAATGGCTGTCAGGATGGCACTGCAATGTTCAGTGGGCACATGGACAGGACTGGTGTCAGGATGGCACTGCAGTGTTCAGTGGGCAAATGGGCAGGACGATGGGTGTCAGGATGGCACTGCAGTGTTCAGTGGGCACATGGACAGGACTGGTGTCAGGATGGCACTGCAGTGTTCAATGGGCACATGGGCAGGACGACTCTAGTGAGGTCTAACCCCTCTGGAGTCAGCACTACCAAGCATGCCCTGGACTTGGGTGTCATCTTGATTTCATAAAACCTAACCTTTTTCTCTCCAATGGACACATCTCCTATTTTATAATGAATATGAGAAAAGAAGAGTTGTTTTTTGTAGGAACTTTTCTGATACTGATCTATTTTGTGATACAAGGGAAATGTGTTACGTTTTGTGGGGAATTCTCAATTTTAATTTCAAGATTCTTCTACAGGTGCATATAATCTATTAGTGTAGAAATTTAAATCAAAATGGAAAATAAAAAATGCTTTTTGAAAATAGTCCAGTTGTTTTTAAATAATGTTAAGCTCAATTGATTTTTCCTATCAAGTTTTTGCCTATTGAATGACTCCTTTTATGACTGTTGGAAAAATGGAATGTGTTGAAGGAAGGAGTTTCATAATTATATTAGGTCATAAAATAAAATTCTCCATTCCTGAGAGACTCCTGGATGAACATACTTACATCCAGAAATCAAAGATCAGAAAGTTTCATTAAATATATTAGTATTTTTAACTTATAACAAAAGAAATTTGGTTAGAATTCTTCTGTCTTGGAGTATCTGACAGTAGAGTGTATGGGTAGAGAAAGCCCTGGGTTGTTAACTGTGTTAAAATGCCTTATGAATTTTGACTTCTCTTTCCAGAGAATGCAAAAGAAAGTGGGTGGAGGTGAGAGAGGGGAGCAGTGTGTACAATGTCTAGATGGAAAACCAGTTGAGCCCAGTTAGAAAGCTGTCTTCTTGGCTGGGCGCAGTGGCTCACACCTGTAATCCCAGCACTTTGGGAGGCCGAGGCGGGTGGATCACGAGGTCGAGAGATCAAGACCATCCTGGTCAACATGGTGAAACCCCGTCTCTACTCAAAATACAAAAAATTAGCCGGGCACGGTGGCACGTGCCTGTAATCCCAGCTACTCAGGAGGCTGAGGCAGGAGAATTGCCTGAACCCAGGAGGCGGAGACTGTGGTGAGCCGAGATCGTGCCATTGTGCTCCAGCCTGGGTAACAAGAGCGAAACTCCATCTCAAAAAAAAAAAAAAAAAAAAAAAGAAAGCTATCTTCTTATAAACAGTTGTAGCAAACATATGCTCCATATTTTCATGGTCAGTTTTGATTTCACAGTGTGTTTTCCAATAAAGACCATACATGTAGGCTGGGCGTGGCAGTTCACACCTGTAATCCTAGCACTTTGGGAGGCTGAGGCAGACAAATCACCTGAGGTCAGGAGTTCGAGACCAGCCTGGCCAACATGGTGAAACCCCATCACTGCTAAAAATACAAAAGTTAGCTGGGTGTGGTAGTGTGTACCTGTAGGCCCAGCTACTCAGGAGGCTGAGGAAGGAGAATTGCTTGAACCCAGGAGGCAGAGACTGCAGTGAGCCAAGACTGTGCCACTATACTCCAGCCTGGGAGACAAAGCCAGGCTGGGTCTCAAAAAAAAAAAAATTAAACATGCAGGATCATTCTTAACCCTCCACTCCATGGTACACTCCATTGTACACTCCAGGATTATGACACTCCTGCTGGTCACATGGCTCACTGTGGTGGTGAATTGGATTTGGGACTGTGGAGAGGTAATTGACTCAAGTTTACCACCCAGATATCAAAGCACAAGAAGCGAGGTGTGGTAAAAGGAAAGCAGCTTTTATTCAAATGCTAGCAGATGGAGGAATGGTTGGGTCAAGCCTCAAAGGAATCATCTCAGCTCTTGGGGCTGAGCGAAGGGGTTTACGAAGGAAAACTTGATATGAGAAACATGAACGAGTGATACAGGAGGGTACAGGTCTGTGTGCCTTTTTCTGATGGTTATCTTGAGGAGTTGCCCATCTGAGTGTCCGGTTGGCTCATCTTGACTTTGGCATAGTGGTGGTGAATTCATTGTTCATAACTTCCCCTAAGTGGAAGGATTCTGCAGTTGAGTCTGTCTGGCTTCCTTTAAAATTAGCCCCTAGAATTTCTAAGCAAGCACTGTGCACAGGAGTGCCTGGTGGGAAAGGGAGGGAAGTAAAGAGTTTTAAAGTACATTCCAAGGCTATATTCTGAGATTAAGAAGGAAAGGGGAAAAAATCTTAACATGTATTTTGAGGCTTAGATACTTGGTTATAACTCCCCACTGTGAAATCATATTCTGTTTTCATGGAAAGTGAAAGATGTCAATTTGACTACTTCCTGCTCTAAAAGGGACACAGCCAGGAGGCAACAGAAGAAAACCTGTCCACTTGTAATTGAAAACTCTTCTGAGTCTCTGACCTTGGAAAATTTTTGAAAACTTCTGAAAAGTACAGAAGTATTTGTTGGAGCACCATGGTGGCTGTATAATAGCAATATAGTCCTTAGTACAAGAATAAACTTATTTCTAAAATCATGGCTGCAATTACGGGCAACTTTTTTTTTTTTCCTAGGAGGGGCCTGATCCACAGTATGAGGGGAACCATTGATTTCAGGATGTTGCAAGATTATACATAACACTAGTTTGCTTGTGCATGTCTTATAGGGCTGAGGGTATATTTCCAGAGTTGTGCAGGAAGTATACACAGCATTTAGTCGTAATTATAGTGCACAGTTCCCATTGTCAATTACAACTGGAGTTTCTGTGGGGCTATGACAACAGGTTGGCTAAATATACATATTTAATAGGTTGTAGGAGGGGCTATGAATATTCATAAAGTTTGGTCCTGACTCGTGTATTAAACAAATGTGTATGTAACATGTGACCCATGTTTATTTTGGGATAGAGACTGAACATATAAATGTATTGTAATTAGACACAGTATGTACACACAGACACATGCGTGTGCAATTTCTGTAAACCAGCCCATACTTGTCCATGGTAGGTGGGCTTTTTATCAGGAGAAATGTACTAACATCAGTCTGTGGTCTAGTCGAAGCTGTAGTTATGACTGGTGAACAGGGAGTAGGGGTCAGTTAGTTGCTCTGGAATCTAGTACTCATGTGGCCGCACATGAAATCAAACCTTGCAGCTAGAACGTAACTAAACTCGTGAAGCGTAGGAGTGTGCAACTTGGCGTGGTCTCAGGTCCTGTTTGTAATTTGGTATCTTACTGTTACGAAGAGTCTGTTTTGTCAGTTTTATGATCTGTGCTTTAATGTTAATGTTGGTTGGTTGTGTCTGAATTCCAAATGGCAAAGGTATAATGATGTGTGTCCAGCCCCCTGCTTTCTGTCCAGACTAGTTTTTCAGGTTTTTAGGGGAATCTCCTTTGCCCAAGAAGGGGTTCCATTTAGTATGTTGGAGAGCTTATTGATGTCCCATATTGATGTCAGGGTAATCCGGCTGCCTGCCCCGGTTCGTCATGTCCCTTAGTGGGACTCCTCTGGCCAAGGACTTACAGTCAAAAGACTTACAGCCAATTAAACATTTTGGGCCAGATGGGAATGGATGGAGTTAATACATAGACATGTATTAACCCTTGAAACCTCTTTTAAGCAACATAAGAACCAAAGACAAAAGATAAAACAAGGTTATAAAACTGGGGCTTATCTATAAATGTTATGCACTGAGCTACCATAATCTTGGCTTGTAGCAATTAGTTATATAAAACACAGATACTGTGTTTAGCTGTTTTGTTTTTCGTTTTTGTTTTTTTTTTGAGACGGAGTTTCGCTCTTGTTACCCAGGCTGCAGTGCAATGGCGCGATCTCGGCTCACCGCAACCTCCGCCTCCTGGGTTCAGGCAATTCTCCTGCCTCAGCCTCCTGAGTAGCTGGGATTACAGGCACACGCCACCATGCCCAGCTAATTTTTTGTATTTTGAGTAGAGACGGGGTTTCACCATGTTGACCAGGATGGTCTCGATCTCTTGACCTTGTGATCCACCCGCCTCGGCCTTGTTTAGCTGTTAAGGCATCTGTGTGTCCATCCTTGATTTGGAAGGTCTGAATTAATTGCATCCCTCAAAACCCAGCGCTTACAATGTCATATGCCCATGGTCTTCTGTAATAGTCCCTGGGCCTAGAGGGATTGAATAGTTTCAAATTCCAGAGGTAAAATAAAACATAAAGAATTAGCAACATTTCAAACAAAAGGTCATAAGCCTTGCTTAGTTCTGAGAATGACAGGAAAGGAAGCTCACAGGTAGCTAAAAATATGAATTATTTAATATGGTATAGGATACATTCTATAAATTTTGACAGAGGCAAAATTATTAAATATTAATGTTTTTTAATATAGGCCTGTCCCTTTGTCTCATGAAAGCAGTTTACTTTGTCACCTTTGTCTGAGTCTAAAGATGAAGTTTTGGTTAACTTGAGTTTGATGTCAGATATTGGCAAGAATATTGTGCCTTATTTAGATAAGATGTTTGTACCCAGAAGTCAAAACCCTGTAACTTAATGGCACAAAGATTAGTTAATAGTGCCAGATAACAACCTTTTCAAGGGGCTGTAGGTGGTGACACTGAAGTCCATGACCTGACTAGAAGCTTTGAAAAGATTTTACAACCTTTCACTGATTTTTTTTTTCTTTTTGAGGCAGGATTTTTTTCTTTTTGAGGCCCTGTTGTCTAGGCAAGAGTGCAGTAATGCAATGGTGGCTCACCACAGCCTTGACCTCTGGGACTCAAGTGGTGCTTCTGCCTCAGCCTCTCAAGTAGCTAGGACTATAGGCACAAGCCGCCACAGCCAGCTAATTTTTGTACTTTGTTTTTACAGAGACAGGATCTCACTTTGTTGCCCAGGCTGGTCTCAAAATCCTGGGCTTAAGTGATCCCCCTTCCTTGGCCTCCCCAAGTATTGGGATTACAGGTATAAACCACCATGCCTGGCCAGTGGTGATTAATTTTTATAGCTTTGATAAGCCACAGCAGTAAGTCAGATGTAAAATGTAATTTTTAGGGTATTTGTCAAAGAGATGTTAAAGGATGCAAAACATTTGATCAAAACAGAACGGTAGGTTATTATAAAGCAATAGTTACTCATTTAACCAAATTGATTATCAAAAGACTGTAAAGGCAATATAGAAGGTTAGATCAATGTAAAATCCTTAAACCCTTTAAATCTTTTTCTAAGCAATCAAAAAGCTAATAAAGATAACATAGGAATTATCTTGATTATCTATAAAATGTTTCTTAAGCTAGCTACGAAAAAGGCAAAGAAAAACCTTCTGCAGTGTGACTGCTTTTTCTTATGGGAAGCCCACTGAGATTACCTGGAGGTCAAACTTGATGAGAAAAGTGCTTGAATTTAATCAGACACAGAAAGTGTGTATTCAAAATTATGAGTATAGCAGGGGAATACATGGCTCTTAGTAACTACATGAGAAGTTTCTTGATTACATGCACTGAAACATTTAGACATATCAAGAAAGGCCAAGAATATAGAATCAAATTATCCTGGAAGAAAACATGGCTTTCTTAGATCTTTAAGATAAAACATTTTAGCATCAGGCATGATGGTAATATGCAGTTGGAACCAGAAGAAAAAACTTAGCAGAGCTGATTAAAAAAAATGCTGAAGTGGCCAGGTGTAGTAGCTCATGCCTGTAATCCAAGCACATTGGAGGCCAAGGTGGGCAGATCACCTGAGGTCGGGAGTTCAAGACCAGCCTGACCAACATGGTGAAACCCTGTCTTTAAAAAAAATAAATAAATATTAATAATAGTAAAAGAAGATTTTAAAAAAAGCTGAAGAAGTTATCTCAGGCTTTTTCAATGGGAGAAAAAGATAAAAGCAAGAACAATAAAAGTTGAACTTCTGAGATATGAATCTGAGAAGTTTTAAAAGAAACAGGTTATAGAATTAAAAAGCAAAATGTCTTATAATTTCATTAAAAGTAAATTTATACCCAAAAGAAATTCTGTTGTAATACAGGGGACCAATCTTTAGAAAGATTACTATAAATAATTTCCTTTTAATTATAGCTAGCTTAATCATTTACAGAATTTATTTTATCAATTTCTCTTTATGAATCTTAGCACTATGTAGACCATCTATGACATGCTTGGATTTTTTTGATTTGTCTTCTACGTCCCTCTCTTAAAAATCAGTCATTTTATTTTAGGACAAAAATTTACCATATATTTTTTCACATTAAAAATTTTTTAAATTATAATTTTGTATTTATAATTTTAAATATTTCTATTTACTGGCTTTAAAATCTTTATAAATATTTTTTAAATAACCTTCAAATTACATACATCTATTTTTTAAATAAGATTATGTATAGAATTACATATTAACAAAAATTTTTATTGTTAGTAACCTTCAATTTTAGTGAAAATTTAGGAAGCAAGAAATCTTGAACTGTTTTTCAGATGTTAGCATTTTACAGATAAAACCATGCCATGATTTTTAGAAAAGTTTCCCTATATCATAACCTTTTCTTAATTGTAAATGTCTGACATACAATGCACATTTATTATTCAATTTATAATAAAAAATGTTTAATTGTACAAAAAGTTCACCTACAAGCATTTATCCCATTTATATGTACTTGACCCTTTCATTTTTAATAGTTTACATCTGAAAACTGAGATATTACACAAAGCTACTCATAATTGAAAGTTATTTCCTTATTAACCATTTTTTAAAATCTGTGAACATCAGGTGTTCACCTAAGTAAGAACCTTAAACACATGGGCATTTTGCCAATAACTTAGAATATTTAGTTGTTTTTATTGAACCAACAACATTAAATTAGTCTTGTTTTAAAAAGCTATGCAAAGATTACTGGTTTGGGCTGCATTTATAGTTTTACAACCTTTGTGCCAAACCCTGACACCTTAAAATGTCCAACAGAGGCAACTATAAAACTTCTCTACCTAAACTAAAATGTATGCTGATGATTCTGAAGACACTTTAATTTTTATTTTATCAATGATTTTAAAGCCAATTTATTAAAGATTGATAAATTCATGTGAACTTGAAATGCATTTTGACTTAATTTATGAGTAGATACTTACAAGCCATTTGGTAGTATGCAAGGCACAACACAAAACATAAACTTGTCGGGTCCAGGGCCATAACTATGCCATGTCACATTCAGGGTTAGGGTCCAGCCCATGCTGAGGTCCAAGGGAAGTGGACTGATGGGAAGATAGCTGAAAGAACACTCAGGGGGCCATAGGTAGGTGAAATGTAGTTTTATTCAGCAACTCTCCCATCAGCAGCTTACTCACATTGTCTCTTTATCTTGGCTGTTTGCTCCGGCTCTGTGGCTCCTCTCAGCAACTGGCCTTCACAGGAAGCTGCACAGCCAGCCTACAAGGCCAACTCTCCCTTACAGCATTAACAGCTAGACTCTTTCCCTCTGGGCCCAGGCCAGTTCCTGGCTTCCCCCTGCACACCTTCAAGGTAACCAGCTCTCCATTACAGTGATCAGTAGTTACTCTCTCTCTGGGCACCAGCACATACACCATGTTGAGCCATGTGGAACTCTGGCTCCCCTCTGTCTGTCTGCAAGATTGACAGCTCTGATTTGCTCTCTCTTTGCCTGGGTGCCAGTGCACTTGTACAGCATCAGCAGAGCAGTTATACCTTCTACAGACAATAGCAGCTCAGGGCTAAGTATGAACTTACACAAACAGGTTACATAACAAGTGGAGGTGTGCACCTGCACACCAATCCTGCTGAGTCACACTGGCCTGGATGTCTGCCTTGGCCTTGGCCTATTCCAGGACCAAAGCACATCCATGTACCTTACATTCCATCCCTAGAGTGAGTAAACATAGGTTTTGGACACACAGGTTTGACATAGCTTTGGGCGTGCAGGCCTGATACACAGCTTTGGCACGTAGGCCCAGGACACAGATCCAACATAGAAGCTTTGGGCATGCAGGCCTGATACCTACACATAGGCTTGACATAGAAGCCTGATACATAAGCTTTGGGCATGCAGGCCCAATACACATACACAGGCTTGACACAGATGCCTGGGCACACAGGCCTAATATACAGGCTTTATACATAGGCTCTGGGAACACAAGTCCAGTACATACATAAGCTTCGATAAACTGCCCAGCCATCATTGCAGATTACCATAGATGTCACCTCCTTCGTGATTACTGTTCACACTGCCTTAAGTTCACCTGATTAGCTACTTTGCCTACACCTGGTTTCAAACCATACGGTGTCAGTTCTAGATTGGACTGTGACAGCCATCCACACAGCAGTAGCACCCAGGCTGGACCCATCTCTGTACCATGTCCCATCAGGAATGGCAGGGTGCCCTTCCTTAAATGGTGGTGGCACAGGGTCTAAGGGTGCCTGAAGCCCCATGGCCTTATCCTGCATTAGGGCTACAGGCCCCAAGACTTCTTGTAACTTGTACTCAGCATATTCCACTGTTTCAAGTAGGCTCCCACTTTGCTTAAGTGGATGTCTGTGCAGTCCCAGTCCAGGGGGTCATTACCCATGAAAGCACCAATTCTGCTATTGGGTAAGTCGTCTGCACAACTGTAACCTGTCCTGCTGCACTCTTAGCAGCCTGAAGGGCAGCATATGTAGTTACTGACTGCTTATTATTAATGAACACCAGAGCTCAGCTCCCTCCACAGTTGGAGCTAAAAGCCTACTTGTGCTCCCAAGCACTCCATGCACCGCTATAGGCTCTACTCAAAACTATGTTACATGCACATTCAGTTTAAATGGGCACCCCTGGTTAACTGCCCATAGGGTTTGTGTCTACTGAATAGTCTGCTTGGCTGTCTCAGCCTCGCCATCCAGTGCCAGGAGAGGGGGGTGTTGCTGCTCCCAAATCTTCAAGAGAATCGGAGGTTAATATAACATTATTAACAAGACCATGAGATATGCTGGGGCTATACATATAGCTCAGTGGCAACGCTGTGAAAGTCCGCTGTTGCCCTTCCACGAAGGCAAACTCTTCCTGGCTCTCAGTGGACTGTCCCAGTTCCATTGTCAAGTGGTCTGGCAAGTCCATGACAGATGATACAGCTGCCAGGCCATGCAAAATATTCACCCCCAGAATGTTTTCAAGCATGGGAGAGGCATACACAATGCATAAGTGGAGAGCGAAATGGCAGATGCCGAGATGCAGAGACACAGGTTTTAGTTTCACTGACCAGCTTTCATCGCTACCTATGCAGCCTTGCCTGGAAACTTACCTGGGTGCAGGGACCAGTGGATTGCAAGTCCACACATGGCTCTGGTCGTCCAGTACCCCTCAGAAGCTGGTCGTCTTGGCCAGTCTCATATCAAACAGAAAAGATTTACCCTTCTGTCTGGCTGCAGCAGGCAGTCTGTGACCGGGAATGCTCAGGCAGGACTGGGTAGCACAGCCATGTCCTTCTCCCAGATGACTTGCATTAAGTCTGTATGTGACTACCAACATTGCTTGCTTGACTCCCACAACTTAGCAGGAACACAGGCACATAGGAAATGTGTTCCATCAAGACAGGGGGTCCCTAGGCTTACCCTTAGAGCCCCACAGCTGTTCATGCTCTATTTTCTGGTGGATCACTGGGTAAGCCTGCAACAAAGGTTCTTCCTCCTCCCTGTGCTGTGTCCCCTAAGGACTGAACATGCATGTCCCACAGAACAGTCACAAATGTCCATCTGACTCTGCCAGCAAAGTCCTCAGTGCTGTGAACTTCTAGATGCTTCAGAGCCTTCTTTACACTCATGGCAGACCTGTCCACTGCCTCCCATGTTTCCACTGGGACCCATCCAACTAGCACTGCTACCACTGGGTGCCACAGCCCATGCTGCAGCCACAAAGCTGACCCGGGAGCCCTCGGGGACCGAAGACCCACTCATCTCATCCTGCCCACTATGCCAGTTGTTAGGTCCAGGGTCATGACTACACCAAATGTCATGCTCAGCAGAGCGTCTAGCCCATGCTGGGGTCCGAGGGAAGTGGGTGGATGGGGAGACGGCTGAAAGAGTACCTGGGGGGCAGTAGGCAGGTGAAATGGAATTTTATTCAGCAGCTCTTTCATCAGCAGCTTACTCGCACTGTCCATCTTTATCTTGGCTGTCTGTTCCAGCTCTGTGGCTCCTCTCAGCAGCTGGCTCTCAGGCACACCTTATTAGCTACTTTGCCTACATCTGGTTTCAAACCATATGGTGTCAGTTCTAGATTGGACTGTGACACAGCCAGCCTGCAAGGCCGCCTCTCCCTTACAGTGTCGGCAGCTTAACTCTTTCCCTCTGGGCACAAGCTGGTTCCTGGCTTCCCCGTGCCCACCTTCAAGGCAACTGCCTCTACTTTATGGTGATCAGTAGCGTTACCCTCCCTCTGGGCACCAGCACCTGTGCCATGTTGAGCCTTGCCGAACCCTGGCTCCCCTTTGTCTGTCTGCAAAGTGGACGGCTCTGGTTTTCTCTCTCTTTCTCTGGGCACCAGTGTGCCTGTAGAGCAGCAGCAGGGCAGTTATACCTTCTACAGACAATAGTGGCTCAGAAGCAAGTATAAACTTAAATATGAGTGGAGGTGTGCGCCTGTGCCCCAGTCCCGCTCAGTCACTGTGGCCTGAATGTCTGCCTCAGCCTATTCCTTGACCAAAGCACATCCATGTACCTTACACCTGTCTGTTGGTGAGTTTAAGTGTAACATTCTGTCACCTGGAGTGTTTTCTCCCGTCTGTATTCTATAACCACATATTCTTCCTTTTTAATAAATGTTGCTCTAAAGACTTCCTAAAGAAATCTTTTCTGATGAATCCCATATGCTGTATTTTTCTGTGTGTGCTTTCCTGATACAATTGGTGTCATTTCACTTGGTTTCATGTGTCTATACTGTTACGTACTTTCTGATCTCAGAAACTGGATATTCGTAACTTTTCTGAGGTCGAGAACCAGAGCTCCTCTTTCCTTGGTTTCTGACTCTTATTATAATGCCCAGTGCTGATTGCAAAAGAGCCGACCTGGTAAATGTGTGAGAGGCAGGATCATTTTACACACATGCCATAGTTTAGATTTGCTTTGAGGGTGAAACATGAACTCTAAGCTGAATTTTAAAAATGTCCAGCCAGTAAGATCACAGAATCCTGACAAGTGCATCTTAGTCAGGCTCACCTTGAACCCTTTCAACATGGATGATTTTTTAATATGATCATTCTGTATTCAGTGACCAAGGAGGCAAATCTGAGCCCAGATTGGTATTTCCATGTGGAAACAGGCTGTAGAGATTTGACTGGCCACAAATTCCTTATCTTTGTACACTCCTTCCTAAAGTGCTGACCGCCTCCCTTCGCTTGGAATGAAACCACCAACTCCCTGGACGTTGCTTCCCACAGTGGGTCCCAACCATTTGTACACCACCATGGGTCAAACATAGTTGCTTGATGATGACAAATAATTCATCCTCCACCAATCCTTACATCTCTCTACTAATCTTACTTGCTATTTACCTCTGTGACTTTCTCATACATCTCCCTCTAGCAGACACATTCTATGCCTGTTTCACATTCTGTCTCTAGTTCCAGTGGCTGCCGTGATGATGGGCTCTGCACAGGCTGCAACCAGCCGCATGCAGGCACCATCAGACAGCACCCAGCTTCCTGCCCTGTGCCTCAGACCTCTTGCCTTCCATCCTGGGGCTTCCCTGTTGATGCTGAGATACAAAAAGCTGGGGAGCCCCCACTTAATGCCCACATACATGTCCGGGAGTGTGGGGCAAGCATTGGATCTTACAGACAGGAGCTGATGGGCACGTTCTTTCTCTTTGGGATGAATTGTCCTGAGGCAGATGGTAAATGGCTTGTTAGAGGAGTGTCCTGAGGTGGAGCTGTCAAGTGCATTCCCCTGACTGCTGGGATGCTAGGTTACAGAGCGACAAACCTTTAAGGCATATTTCTGAGTTTTATGGGACACCCGCGTGGTTGATACGGTTTCAGGTGCACCCTCCCTGTGCCTCTCCCTCCTTTCTCACTTCACTCCCCCGTTCACTTCTCCATGAAGTTGTTCTCCCTATTAAAGAAGAAATATGTAAGCCTTTGCCTCTCACATTCCACTTTCTGTATCATATCCTGTTTCCTCAGATCCCATTTCCTATTCATCAGCAATAGAAATCCGTTCTCTGAGTTACCACTGTGCAAAAGGAGAGGTAGGAAATAGCCATCCGCAAGAGTACTTTTTCACCCTTTCTCGGAAGGAGGTTTTAACTTCTGCAGAGAGTTAGAGGTACAGGACATTTTCAGAAAGCCATTCAGTCACACATTTCAGTTTAGATTTCACTGATCCTATGCTAGGATGTAGAGAGAGTTATTAAAGTCTGTGGTTCCGTGGTTCCTGCACTTGCCTCTGTCACAAAGGAGCTAGTCTTTGGCATGGGGGAGTGGGAGAGAGGTGGAGCTACAGGCGTCAGGCATTCCTTGTGGCTTTCAGGAGTTGGAGACCTGGCTCCCTAGAGTCAACTTGATGTTAGGAGAAATCTCCTCCTCCCCCACCTCATTCCCACGAAACATTCCCCTTTGGAGATCAAACCAGAAAAAGCGTCACAAAAGTCACGTTTCCTGAAGAATCCCTACTTTGAATAATGGTCAGAGGAAATCTTATGTATACCTTATGTTGACCAATCTTGTTTTTGCTTTTTATGTTTTAAATTGTAAAAGTACAACGTTGACGAAATTTGAGAAAAAGATAAAAGATTTGCTGAAACAGTCACACTCTCCTGATGCAGTTCCAGGGACTTGCTGGAAGCCGTGGGGTCAGTGGCCTTTATGGTGCCTCCTGCATTTGTCTAGGGGTCTGTGACTGTGTTTTTCTTCCCCATTCTACTGAGCCTGGTGACATTCAGCCCATCACCTTCCTGAGCCCAGGGGTCTGTGCACAGCCCTGGAGCCCAGGCGAGAGAATGGTCAGGATTCAAGGGTGGGGTCCACTCACCCTAATGTGGAAAACCTTTGGATGTAGGAGCAACTCCCTTCCTGCCATTGGGAGTTGAATGTTTTTGGTATTTATATAGGCTTAGGATTTACTTTTTAAAAATAACTGTAGCAAATAATCATAAATAAGAAACTCATCCATAATACCACCGTCTAGTGATAATCATTCTTAATACTTGAATATATGTTTCTATATATACATATAACATATTCAGGCTAGGCATGGTGACTCACATCTGTAATCCTAGCACTTTGGAAGGCCAAGGCAGGTGGATCACGAGGTCAGGAGTTTGAAACCAGCCTGGCCAACATAGTGAAACCCCACCTCTAACTAAAAATACGAAAGATTAGCTGGGCATGATGACAAGCATCTGTAATCCCAGCTACTTGGGAGGCTAAGACAGGAGAATCACTTGAACTCAGGAGGCAGAGGTTGCAGTGAGCCAAGATCCCGCCACTATACTTCAGCCTGGGCGACAGTGTGAGACCCCGTCCCAACCAAAAAAAAAAAAGTTCTGTTATGGGACTCAGGTTGAGGTGGGATGAACAGGTGACAGAAGTGTTTAGGTCCAGGAGCACTGGGAGAAAGACTGCCCAGTCAGTATGGACCGTGGCCCTTTTCACAAGGCTGACCCTCTCTGCTATCTTGCATTAAATTCTATTTTGTGGCATTTAAAAGAAAAGCCATTTCCTGCAGTTCTGAACTGCACACAAAGGTTGTAACTTAATAGTAAACTTAATTTTAGGTGATTATTTGCCTGTTAACACAATTCTATCATTTCGTAGGTAGTCTTGTTGGATCACATTAAAAATATTTAATCTTTAGAAACTTCAGATTTATGGCAAGGTATTTGCGTGTGTAAACTAATCACTTTTGAAATTCGGTAATTAAAAAATGTTGACTGCTGCAGAGATGAGCATGAGGAAGATACAGCCATTGGCCATGCATGGGCCTAAAGTAACGTCAGGAAACACTGTCTCTGCTCTTAGATACTATGTCTCTAATGTGTGTGGACACGCTGTGCTTAAAAGTATATGCCAGATTCTCAGCACTGGAGACACTGGTTATTTCACCAAGGCATCAACTGGAGTAAAATACATTATTTTCCAAATTGTCTTAAGAAAATGAGACTGATATATAGAGCCAATAAAACCCCCTTGGAAAACCTGGTCCCGTACTCTGTCCTTTATAGAGTCCTGACTTGTGATAAGTAAAGAATGTCACTGGCAGGCCTAGGAACCCCAAGTTTTCTTGTGACCTTGAAAAGTGGAATTCAGCTGATTCACACAGGTATCTGCAGGCACAGATAAATTGTTGACTGGGCTTGAAGTTTTTATAAAAGTCTAATCTTAGATTCCGTATGAAAAACTTCCAGCAAAGCTGATTTTTTTTAAAAGAGCATATGTGGCAAACAATTATTCTTGTTGCATTTATGCAATAATCAAACCAAGTATAATAGGGTTAAACTAAAACTTTAAAAAAAATTTGTTTCTTCTTTTCTTCTGCTCCTCCTCTTCCTCCTCCTCCTCCTCCTCCTTCTCCTTCCTCTTTTACTTTTTTAAATAGAGAGGGGGTTTTGCCATGTCGGCCAGGCTGATCTTGAACTCACTCATGTGATCCGCCCACCTCAGCTTCCCAAAGTGCTGAGGTTACAGGTGTGAACCACTCTGCCCAGCCCTAGGACTAAAACTTACTCTACAAATAAATTGATCCCGCTATAATTTTAATAAAATTTTAATAAAATTGGAGAATTGGAGAAAGAAAAATTAGGTTTCTAAATAAACTATAATACAACTGTTATTAGATTCTAGCTTTGTCTGATGTTTTTCAATTTTTCTTTTTTTATTTAACTTTTAAGTTCAGGGGTACGTGTGTAGGTTTTCTGTAGGTAAACTTCTGTCATGGAGGTTTGCTGTATGATTATTTTGTCACTTTGGTGTTAAGCCTAGTACCCATTAGTGGTTTTTCCTGGTGCTTTCTTTCTCCCATCATCCACCCTTGATAGGCCCTAGTGTGTGTTATTCCCTCTATGCGTCCATGTGTTTTCATCATTTAGCTCCCACTTAAAAGTGAAAACATGCGGCATTTGGTTTTCTGTTCCGGCACTGGTTTGCTTAGGCTAACAGCCTCCAGCTCCATCATGTTTCTGCAAAGGATGTAATCTCGTTCTTTGTCATGGCTGTGCAGTATTCTATGGTGAATATGTACCACATTTTCTTCATCCAGTCTACCATTGATGTGCATTTAGGTTGATTTCATGTCTTTGCAATGAGCATACACATGCATGTGTCTTTATTAAATAATGATTTTATAAAGTACTGGGTATATACCTAAATGTATAGGGGATTGCTGGGTTGAATGGCATTTCTGTTTTTAGGTCTTTGAGGAATCACCACACTGCTTTTTACAGTGGTTGAACTAGCTTACACTCCCCCAACAGTGTAAGTGTTCCCTTTTCTCTGCAACCTTGTCAGCATCTGCTATTTTTTGACTTGTTAATTACAGCTGTTCTGACTGGTGTAAGATGGTATCTCATTGTGGTTTTGATTTGCATTTCTCCAGTGGTCAGTGATGTTGAGCTTTTTGTCATATGCTTGTTGGCTGCATGTATGTCTTCTTTTGAAAAGTGTATATTCATGTACCTTGCCCACTTTCTTATTCTGAGATGGAGTTTCACTCTTGTTGCCCAGGCTGGAGTGCAGTGGCGTGATCTTGACTCACTGCAACCTCTGCCTCCCAGGTTCCCTTGATTCTCCTGCCTCAGGCTCCTGAGTAGCTTTGATTCCAGGCAGTCACCACCACACCAGGGTAATTTTTGTATTTTAATAGAGATGGGGTTTGGCCATATTGGCCAGGCTGGTCTTGAACTCCTGACCTCAAGTGATCTGCCCACCTAGGTCTCCCAAAGTACTGAGACTATAGGCATGAGCCACCTCTAATAATTTTTGTATATGTTATAAGGAAGGGATCCAGTGGCTCTTTGCCCACTTTATTAATAGAGTTTTTTTTCTTGTAAATTTGTATAAATTTTTTATAGATGCTGGATATTAGACCTTTGTCAGATGCCCAGTTTGCAAAAAGTTTCCCCCATTCTGTAGGTTGTCTCTTCACTCTGTTGATAGTTTCTTTAGCTGTGCGGAAGCTCTTTAATTAGATCCCATCTGTCAATTCCTGATTTTGTAGAAATTGCTTTTGGTATCTTCACCACGAAATCGTTGCCTTTTGCTATGTTCAGAATGGTATTGGCTATGTTGTCTTCCAGGGTTTTTATAATTTGGCATTTTTACATTTAAGTCTTTAATCCACCTTGAGTTAATTTTTGTATACAGTATAAGGAAGGGATCCAGTTTCAATCTTCTGCATATGGATAGCCAGTTAGCACCATTTGTTGAATAGAGAATCCTTTCCTCATTGCTTGTTTTTGTCAGGTTTGTAAAGATCAGATAATTGTAGGTGTGTGGTGTTATTTCTGGGCTATTTTGTGCTATTACCATGCTGCTTTGTTTACTGTAGCCCTGTAGTATATTTTGAAGTCAGGTAATGTGGTGCTTCCAGCTTTGTTCTTTTTGCTTAGGATTGCCTTGGCTATTTGGGTTCTTTTTTGGTTCCCTATGCATTTTAAAAAAGTTTTTTTCTAGTTCCATGAGGCATGTCAATGGTAGTTCAATAAAAATAGCATTGAATATATAAACTGCTCTGGGCAGTATGGCCATTTTAATGATATTGAGTCTTCCTATCCATGAGCATGAAATGTTTTTCCATTTGTTTTTGTCATTTCAGATTTCTTTGAGCAGTATTTTGTAGCTCTCCTTGTAGAGATCTTTCACCTCCCTAATTAGCTGTATTCCTGGGGTAGAGGGTGTGTGCGTGTGTATGTATGTACCAGTTGTGAATAGGACTGCATTCCTGATTTGGCTCTTGGCTTTACTGTCGCTGGTGTATAAGAGTGTTAGTGATTTTTGAATATTTATTTTGTGTCCTGAGACTTTGCTGAAGTTGTTTTTCAGCTTAAGGAGATTTTGGACTGAAACTGAGGTTTTCTAGACACAGGATCATGTCATCTGGAAATGGGGATAGTTTAATGTCCTCTCTTCCTATTTGGATGCCCTTTATTTCTTTTTCTTGACTGATTGCCCTGGCCAGGACTTCCAATACTATGCTGAATAGGAGTGGTGAGAGACGGCATCCTTGTCTTGTGCTGGGTTTCAAGGGGAATGCTTCCAGCTTTTGCCCATTCAGTATGATGTTTGCTGTGTGTTTGTCATACATGGCTCTTATTATTTTGTGGCATGTTCCTTCAATACCTATTTTGCTGAGAGTTTTTAACATGAAAGGGTGTTGAATTTTATCAAAAGCCTTTTCTGCACTATTGGAATAATCATGTGGTTTTTGTCTTTAGGTCTCTGTATGTGATAAATCACGTTTTTTGATTTACATGTGTTGAACCAACCTTGCGTCCTAGGGATAAACTTGATTGTGGTGGATAAGATTTTTGATATGCTGCTGGATTTGGTTGGCCAGTATTTTGTTGAGGATTTTTGCATTGACATTCATCAGAATATTGGCCTGAAGTTTTCTTTGTTGTGTCTTTGCCAGGTTTTGGTATCTGAATGATGCTGGTCTCATAGAATGAGTTAGGGAGGAGTTTCTCTTCCTCAGTGTTTTGAAATAGTTTCAGCAGGAATAGTGGCAGCTCTTGTTTGTACATCTGGTAGAATTCAGCTGTGAATCTGTCTGATCTTGGCGTTTTTTTTTCTTCTTTTTTTGAAACAGAGTCTCACTCTGTTGCCCAAGCTGGAGTGCAGTGATATAATCTCAGCTAAGTGCAACCTCTGTGTCCTGGGTTCAACCTGTTCTTACGCATCAGCCTCCTGAGTAGCTGGGATTACAGGCATGTGCCACCACACCCAGCTAACTTTTGTGTTTTTAGTGGGGGGGGGGTTCATCATATTGGCCAGGCTGGTCTTGAACTCCTGACCTCAAATGATCCGCTTGCCTCAGCCTCCCAAAGTGCTGGGATTACAGGCTTGAGCCACTGTGCCCAGCCCCTGGCCTTTTTTTGGTTGGTAGGCTATTTATTATAATTATTGACTCTATTTCAGAGCTTGTTATTGGCCTATTTATGGTTTCAGTTCTTCCCAGTTCAGTCTTGGGATGGTGTATGGGTCCAGGGATTTATCCGGGTTTTTTTTGTTTGGTTTTTTTTTTGTTTGTTTTTTTATTTTTTTTGGATGGAGTTTCCCTCTTGTTACCCAGGCTGGAGTGCAATGGCGTGATCTCAGCTCACTGCAACCTCCGCCTCCTGGGTTCAACCAATTCTCCTGCCTCAGCCTCCCGAGTAACTGGGATTACAGGCATGCACCACCGTGCCCAGCTAATTTTTTGTATTTTTAGTAGAGAAGGGGTTTCACCATGTTGACCAGGATGGTCTCGATCTCTTGACCTCGTGATCCACCCGCCTCGGCCTCCCAAAGTGCTGGGATGACAGGCGTGATTCATTTTTTATAGATTTTCTAGTTTCTGTGCAATAGAGGTGTTCATAATACTCGGATGGTTACTTGTTTTTCTGTGGAGTCAGTGGTAATATCCCCCTTGACATTGCTGATTGCATTTATTGAATCTTGTCTCTAATCTTTTTTTATTAGTCTAGCTAGCAGCCTACTTTGTTTTTTCCGAAAACCAGCTCCTGGATATTCTGAATGGTTTTTTGTGTGTGTCTCAGTCCTTCAGTTCAGCTCTGATTTGGGTTATTTCTTTGTCCTTTGCTGGCTTTGGGGTTTGTTTGCTCTTGGTTCTCTAGTTCTTTTAGTTGGGATGTTATGTTGTTAACTTGATATATTTCTAACCTTTTGATGTGGGCATATAGTGCTATAAATGTCCCTCCTAACACGGTCTTAACTGTGTCTCAGAGATTCTGGTATGTTGTATCTTTGTTCTCATTAGTTTCAAAGAATGTCTTGATTTCTGCCTTTATTTCATTGTTTATCCAAAAGTCACTCAGGAGCAGGTTATTCAAATTTTCATGTAATTGTATGGTTTTGAGTGAATTTTTTGAGTCTTGGTTTGCAATTTGATTGTGCTGTAGTCTGAGATTGTTTTGATTTCAGTTCTTTTGTATTTGCCGACGAGTGTCTTACTTGTAAATATGTGATCAATTTTAGAGTAGGTGCCATGTGGCAAAGAGAAAAATGTATACCTGTTTTCAGGTGGAGAGTTCTGTAGATGTCTATAAGGTCTGTTTGATCCAGTGCTGAGTTCAGGTCCTGAATATCTTTGTTAATTTTCTGTCTTGATTATCTGTCTAATATTGTCTGTGGGGTGTTAAAGTCTCCCACTATTATTGTGTGGGAGTCTAGGTCTCTTTGAAGGTCTCTGAGAACTTGCTCTATTAATCTGGGCGCTCCTGTGTTGGGTGCATGTGTATTTAGGATAGTTAGATCTTCTTGTTGCATTGAACCCTTTATCATTGTGGAATGCCATTCTTTGTCTTTTTTTAACTTTGTTGGTTTAAAGTCTTTGTCTGAAACTGGAATTGCAACCCCTGTTTTATTAGTCAGTGTTCTCCAGAGGGACAGAACTAATAGGATATATGTATATATGAAAGGCAGTGGCTCACACAAGATCAAGTCCCGTGACGGGCCATCTGCAAGCTGGGGAAGAGAAAATCCAGTAGTAGCTCAGTCTGAGTCTGAAAGCCTCAAATCCGGTGAAGTCAACAGTGCAGCCTTCATTCTGTGGCTGAAGGCCCTACAGCCCCTGTCAAACCACTGGTGCAAATTCCTGAGTCCAGTGGCCAAAGAACTTGGAGTCTGATGTCCAAGGGCAGGAGGAAAAAAGGAAGCATCTGGTATGGGAAAAAGAAGCCAGAAGACTCAGCAGGCAATGTTTTGTTCTAGCTGCCCTGGCAGCTGATTGGAAGGTCTCCGTCCACATTGAGGGTGGGTCTTCTCTCAGTCTGCTGACTCGAATGTCAATCTCCTTCAGCAGCACCCTCAGACACACCCCCATACAGTACTTTGCCAGCCATCTAGGCATCCTTCAGTGCAATCGAATTGACACTTAATATTAACCATCCCACCACCCAACCTCTTTTTTTTTTGTTTTCCATTTTCCTGGTAGATTTTTCTCCATCCCTTTATTTTGAGCCTATGTGTGCCACTGCATGTGAGATGGGTTTCTTGGAGACAGCATACCAATGGGTCTTTGTTCTTTGTTCTTTATCTAGCTTGCCACTCTGTGCCTTTTCATTGGGGCACTTAGCCCATTTACATCCAAGGTAGTATTGATAGGTGTGGATTTGATTCTGTTATCATGATGTTAGCTGGTTATTTTGCAGACTTGTTTATGTGATTGCTTTACAGCGTCACTGGTCTGTGTACTTCGCTGTGTCTTTGTAGTGGCTGGTAATAGTAATAGTATTTCCCCCCATATTTAATGCTTCCTTCAGAAGCTCTTATAAGGCAGGTGGTAATGAATTTCCTCAGCATTTGCTTGCCTGAAAAGGATCGTATTTCTCCTTCATTTATGAAGCTTATTTGGCTGGATATGAAATTCTAGGTTGGAATTTATTTTCTTGAAGAATGTTACTGGCCCCCCAATCTCTTCTGGCTTGTAAGGTTTCTGCTGAGAGTTCCACTGTTAGTCTGATGGGCTTCCCTTTGTGGGTGACTTGACTTTTCTTTCTTTCTAGCTGCCTTTCACATTTTTTCTTTCATTTTGACCTTGGAGAATCTGATGATTATGTGTCTTGGGGGTGAGTTTCTTGTAAAATATCTTACTGGGCTTCTCTGCATTTCCTGAATTTGAATGCTGGCCTCTCTAGCTATGTTGGGGAAGTTCTGATGGATGATACCCTGAAATATATTTTCCAAGTTGGTTCCATTCTTACTGCTTTCAGGGACACCTATGTGTCATAGATTTGGTCTCTGTATATAATCCTGTATTTCTCAGAGGTTCTGTTTGTTCCTTTTTATTTTCCCTGTATTCTTGTCTGACTGTCTTATTTCAGAAAGCCAGTTTCAAGTTCTGACATTCTTTCCTCTTCTCAGTCTATTCTGCTGTTAATACCTGTGGTTGCGTTTCGAAACTCTTGCAGTGTGTTTTTTAGTTGTATCAGGTCAGTTTCATTTCTGTACTGGCTATTTTGCCTGTCATTTCTTGCATTGTATTTAATCATGATATTTGGCTTCCTGGGTCTCAGCATAGTTCCGTAGCTCAGTGATCTTCATCTCTGTACATCTTCTGAATTCTGTTTTCTGTCCCTTCAGCCGTCTCAGCCTGGTTCAGGACACCTGCTGGAGAGGTGGTGCAGCCATTGGGAGGGAAGTTGGCGCTCTAGCTTTTGGAGTTGCCGGGGTTCTTGCACTGATTCTTTCTCATCTCTGTGGGCTTCACTTCCCACAATCTTTGAGGTTGCTGACCTTTGGATATTTTTTCCTTTTATTCTATTTGTCCTTGTGGGTTTGATTGTGTAGAAGGTGGATTCAGCTAGTCGGCTTCATTTCTGGAAGATTTTACGGTGCCAGTGCTCAGCTCCCAATTCCTAGACTGTGTGCTTTAACTCTGGGGGACTTGTATTGTGCACCAACTTTATTCTCTGGCTCCTCAAGGTTAGGGATCAACTGGACTGGTAGGGGGTGGGGTGCAGAGGGTGGCACTGAGGTATTCCGGGCCGCTGGTCACTCAAATCCGATGGACAGTGTCGGCCAAAGCATTTCATAGTGCAGTGATTATGGGATTCATTCTTGTTCACACATGCCAGCAGTGGTGAGTGGAGGGAGGGAGGTGGGGGACCCCTGCTGGTGACTGAGTGCAGGATCAATTTGGAGGTGGTTTTGGCTTGGGGATGGAGAACTGGAGGGATCAAGTCTGTATGCTTTCTCTGTGCCCTGCAAGCAGGGGTGTCGCTCAGGGTGGAGGAGGATCTACTGTTGTCTGCACAGTGTTAGCACAAGGGTGGGGCTGGCTGGTTCTGTGCCTGCCAAAGCTCCATCTGCAATGGCAGTCGACAAGGGGAGGGGGAGTGGACTACATTCCCTCACCTGGCAGGGCAAGGCAAGCAGAACCACTGGCACAGACACCTGCCAGCAAAGCGATGTGGAAGTTGCCATGGACCTGGGGGAAGCTGCAGTATTGAGAGGGAGCATGTGGGCTGGTGCGTGGCCACAGGAGCTGCCCCACTGGAGCTCTCTGCTGGTCAGCTATGATCCCGCCAGAGAAGAATCTATGGTGTAGGCCCCCACAGCACCCAAGACTGCCCTGCAAACAAGCATCGCAGGCTGGGGCCCTGGTGAGACAGGAAAATAGGGTCTGGAGGCAGGGAACCTAAAGCCAATTCACACTGACTTCCTAGAACCAAGTCAAAAGGAAAACCCCAACTTTCCATACCCAGAGTCTACTCCCTTTGCTACCCATGCCCCCAACTTTCTGCATGGCAGATGAAAAGTTGAAAGTACCTCTGATTGATCCTCTCCCACAACCGATCAATCAGATTGGTCATAGGCCTAGTCTTTATTTGCCTAGGAGTATAACTTTGTAAATTCACTTTAGCCTCTAATTGGTCCCCTCCTGCAACCTATCAGACGTTTGCATAGGGTGTAACTTTGTGACTTCACTTTAACCTCTGATTGGTTGCCTTCTGTAACCAGTCAGACTGGTTTGGGGCCACTGCTTCATTTTCATTGGGCATAAACCAAGTAACCAATGGGAAACCTCTAGAGGGTATTAAAACACCAGAAAATTCTGTAACCTGAGCTTTTGAGCCACTTGTTCAAGCCAGCTCCCACTCTGTGGAGAGTACTTTCCTTTCAGTAAATCTCTGCTTTCATTGCTTCTTTCATTCCTGGCTTTGTTGGTGCATTTTGTCCAATTCTTTGTTTAAAATGAACTCACAGCTGTGCACGCGCACATACCGGTGCACCTGCACACACATTTACACACACGTGTGCCTCTGCACCCACATGCATACCCACATATACCCCTGCCCCATGACTACAGAGGTGACTCGAGCCATCTCTGGAGCCCCAGGTGGGAAGCAGTGATTGGATCAGCCTGACAAGTCCTGATTTGGCAGTTGTTCCCCCCCCCCAAACAATTTGAGCTGCCTGCAAATAGGAGCTAGTTCTCTCTTCTGGGGTTAGTGAAAAGTAAAGATGGGGGGTGCGCAGAAGTAGCCCAGCTCACCATCACAGGCTTTTCTGGGGGCTACAGGAACCCAGGCACCGAGTTTCCTTGGCCCCAGACCCAGCAGGGTTGGGCTGGCAGGGAAAGAAACTGCCAGGTCTTCCTCCCTTTGGCCCCCCCAGCGTCTCTGCCCACCTAGCGGAGACCTGGATCTTGGAAGGAAGAAGGATGAACTCTGGCAGCTATCTGCCCCACTCCCACCCTTTTCATTTTCTTTAAAACTCTCAACAGGCCCTCTCCCTGATACTCCCACTATGGAAGTAAGAGGTGTCTTTGGAAGGGTATTGAGAAACATTAAGGCTCAAGGAAGAACATACAGATAGCCAGCATCCCCTCCCCAGAAGCAACCAGGGCTCTTCCCAGTGAGGCCGAGCACCCAGGAGCAGCCATCACAATGCTGGGGCTCTTCTTTTTTAGACAGTCTCGCTTTGTTGCCCAGGCTGGAGTGCCGTGGTGCCATCTCAGCTCACTGCAGCCTCCGCCTTCTGAGTTCCAAGGATTCTCTTGCCTTGCCCTCCTGAGTAGCTGGGATTACAGGCTCGCACCACCACACCTGACTGATTTTTGTATTTATAGTGGAAATGGGCTTTCACCATGTTGACCAGGGTGGTCTCAAACTCCTGATCTCAAGTGATTCTCCTGATTAGCCTCCCAAAGTGCTGGGATTACAGGCATGAGCCACCGTGCTCTCCCTATTGCTGAGGTTCTTTTGTGGGGGGTTGTTTTGTTTTTGTATCTGCAATGAGATACACAGAGCACAAAATGTATCACTTGTAGTACTTCTTTAGCTGTGCAGCACCATCTGTGCAAGCTGTTGTGCAGCGGTCACCAGCATCCATTCCAGAGCCCTTTCGTCTTCCCCAGGTGAAACTGTGCCCATCAAACACCAATGCCCCATCCCTCTCCCCGAGCCCCTGGAAGCCTCCACTCTTCGTCTGTCTCTGGGACTCCGACCACCCCTGTGGAATCACACAGTATTTGTCCTTCGTGCCTGGCTTTTCTCACTCAGCATGATGTCCCTCCAGGTCCATCCATGTGGTAGCAGGCGTCAGAATCTCCTTCCTGTGCAAGGCTGAAAAGTATTCCATTATATGTATCACTGCATTTTGCTTATCCTTCCATCAAACCTGGGTTTTCTGGCAGGCGCAGTGGCTCATGCCTGTAATCCCAGCGCTTTGGTGGGTGGCTAGCCTGAGGCCAAGAGTTCAAGACCAGGCCTGGCCAACATGGCAAAACACCCTTCTCTACTAAAAATACAAAAATTACCCGGGCGTGGTGGCACATGCCTGTAATCCCTGCTGCTTGGGAAGCTGAGGCAGGAGAATCTTTTGAACCCAGGAGGCAGAGGTTGCAGTGAGCTGAGATCACGCCATTGTACTCCAGCCTGGGCAACACAGTGAGATCCTGTCCCAAAAAAAGAGCTGGGTTTTTTAATGTGAGTGTTTCTGTGGACTTTCCACCCCTTTGACACTTACCAGTGCCCTGACCACTGTTTTCCTCTCCCACCTCACAATATCTCGAAGAAGGTCCGAGACCAAGAAATAGCCTGATGTGAATATGTGTTTGCAGGGCCAGGTGAGGCAAAGGCCCTGCCTCTAGCAGAAGAGAAAGGTCAAGGTCAGCAGAGGGGAAGAGGTGGGAGCTGGAGTCATTCATCGGGGGAGCCGCATGGAAGTGGGTGGGGGACCTGGCAGGGCCATGGGTGGATTCTCCAGTGACCTGGCCTGCAGACCACCCACTGCCCAGCACTCCTGGCCACCTGGAGGGGGCTGGGCTGAAGGCAAGGCGTTGCCCCTGATCAAGGGTACCAGAACCAACAAACCAGGGAATTTCTTGGGAGTCTCCCAAGAAAGGACACGTGGCCACTATTAAATACTCACATGTCTAGGGTCAAAGCCTCCGACCAATAGCAGGTGGGTTCGCTAGAAAAGACTGTTAAAGTGGGAATCGTAAAATAAAATCTCTCTGATAATGTAAAGCTTTTAACTGGGAACAGACTTGGTGCCTACACTTGGATGTAGGTTTGAGACACGGGAATATTGGGAAGGAGGCACTGAGTGGGATCCCACATCAGCTTGTTTTACATAAGTCATATTCGTAATGTCTCATCATGATTTCCAGCCTGGCTCTCTTTAAAGTGGAGCCAGAACTTAAAGACACCTGTGACATGAGCAACCTGAGGGTCCCCTGGGGTGGGGCTTCCCAGACTTGCTTGTACCGCTATCTTGCCCACATCTGATTTGACAGCGGTTTTTGTAAAATGACTCACCTCAAGAAAGGTTTCCAAGGCATTCAGTGTGTACGTCTTAGAAACAAAAACTGATTCTCATTACCCTCATATCTCATTGGTTTAATTTAGATGACTTCACTCTTACAGCAAGTGCAACTGGCAGGAACAAGCTTAAGAGTAAACCCACAGGCCTGGTGCAGTGACTCATGCCAGTAATACCAGCACTTTGGGAGGTTGAGGCGGGCGGATCAACAGGTCAGGAGTTCGAGACCAGCCTGACCAACATGGTGAAACCCCGTCTCTACTAAAAATACAAAAATGAGCCAGGTGTGGTTGCATGCATCTATAATCCCAGCTACTCAGGAGGCTGAGGCAGGAGAATTGCTTAAATCCAGGACGTGGAGGTTGCAGTGAGCCTAGATCGCACGACTGCACTCCCGCCTGGGCCACAGAGTGAGACTCCACCTCAAAAAAAAAAAAAAGTAAACTCACAGACTGTTGGGGGTGGCTCAGCGTGCTCCGCAGGTGAGCTGGTGAAGAAGCATTCCTCATGGCCTGTGCACAGCTTGCTCTCAATTAACAACTTTCGATAAATGTACATCTTTTTTTTTTTTTTTTTGAGACTGAGTTTCACTCTTGTTGCCCTGGAGTGCAATGGCACGATCTCAGCTCACTGCAACCTCTGCCTCCCAGGTTCAAGTGATTCTCCTGCCTCAGTCTACCCAGTAGTTGAGGCATGCAACACCAGGTCCCCTGATTCTAATAAGCCAGCTCTAAGGTTAGCTGTCAGTTCCGCATCAGTTTCATACCTTCTGAGCAGCTCTGCTAGGCTGAGCTCCAGATGCTGTGGGTGGTTCAAAGCTACAGAAGTGGTCCTCTAAGAGCACAGCTGGGGAACTGAGACATGCCTGTTGCCAAACCTAACATGGCAACGACTGACAGAGTAATGCAGGGCACGTGACTTCCTGCACAATACCTGGGTGCATGAAACATTTCTTTGTTTTTCAGATCAACGTTTCCCAACTTTAAGAAATTGGTCTTGGACTGAGCAAGTAGTGTCAGAGAGCATTTCCTCAGTGCATGCCCAGTGCTGCACAGGCCTGGGGAGTGGGTGGGTCTCCCCATACTGCCCCTTCCCTGCCACCCTAGAAAAGCTGGTGTCATAGCTGTCTGCATCTCCATCCACACACCCATCCCCAGCTGTAAGCAGTTAAGCCTCGGTTAGGTTCAGGGTCTTATGGGAACTGGGGGCTGATTTTCTTCTGTACAGTTTGGGAAGAGTATCGGTCTTTGTCCACTGCAGCTGCCACTGCAGGGCTGTGCCACAAGAGGGGGAATCCAGCCTCTGGGTACATCGTGCATGCCCCCTCTTGGTCCCCAAACTGAGGCACACTGAACTACACCTCTGAGCAACACCCAGCCCCTTCCCTTCAAGTGTCTCCATTCCAGGGCCAGCCATTCCCCTACATGCACCCCACCCCCAGCAAAGCACCAGCCTGCATCCTGTTCCCTGTTCCAGGGAGCCACCCCCACCCCACCAAGAGACAGAACCACCAGGGTCAGTGGCTCCCCATGGACACTGGGAGGCGGCTTCCCCTTCCTGGGCCGGGAGTGGAAAACCCTCTAGAGAGATGACAGCTGCAAAAGAATAAAGCCACACACTCAAAACCAACAACAATGAAACACCAAGTCATTTTTTCCATAGCCACCACCTCTTCACACCCTCTCCCTGGAAGCCCCTGTGAACCCTCAGCCAGGGCTGGGCCTGTGCCCAAGGCAGCCCCGGAGGTGTGGGTGGAGGAGGTTGTCTTGAGCTGTCCCAGGGGTGTTGGTCAGGGCTGGGCAGGGAAGGGGATGCTGGGCAGTTCCTATCAGCTGCCACAGGATGAGCTTTCTCTTAACACTCTGTCACACAAGGTACACACGGAAGTGTATAGTACAGAGGTTCCCAAGGGCACAGCGGGCAGGAGGTTGGAGATCAGAGCACCTGGAAAGCTCTCTCCTTTTTCCCCCTGACTATGGGGATCTCTAAAGGGAGCAGCTCTTCAGGCCAGTTATAAAACAGAAAAGGGCAGATCTGAGCTTGGTGGGATGAAAAGTGGAAGGACGGACAGATGGACGCATGGAGAGATGGAACTGGGAAGAGGGATTAGCATCAGTCAGAATGTTTTCTGTTATAGAAACCAGTGATAGAAACCCAATTCAGACCAGCTTAGGTGGAAAAAAGAGTTGGGGGATGTTGTGGAACCTATCGGCCTATGCACCGACAGGTGCATGTTCGGGCTAGTTTCAGGTATGGCTGGATCCAGGACTCAAGCAATGATCTCAGTGTCTCCCTCATTCATGTTTTCTCTTCACTTTCCTTGTTTTTACTTAGCTCTCATTTGTGCGTTGACCTTTCGTGTCTTCCTGCAGAGAGGTTATAGCTATCGCGGAAGTGACCACCAGTAGCCCAGGCTTACATCTTCCCAGCTTGGTAATCCAAGCAGAAAGACATTTTTCTAACAACCACATAAAGGCCTGATTGGCTTGGATCACAGGCCCACCCCTTAAGCCAGCCCCTGATACCAGGGTGATGGGAGTACTAGCTCTGGACAAGCCAGGGCCATGTGCCAGTGACATGGCCAGAAGAGAATGCGGCCATGACCCACAGTCCCACCAGAACTATTGCTGGAGATGGAGGAGGGTGGTTTTGTGCAGACAAGAAAAAGTCAGTCTGCTACAGCAATCCAAGCTTTTGGTACGGAATAAACAAAAGGACAGAGATGGGAGCAGCCAACCAGAGCAAAGCATTCTTGCTGGGAGAAGCAGGAAATGAGAGGGAAGGTGGGTCAGGCCACCCACAGAGGGTCTGGGACACCCCACAGACAGTGCATTCTCTCCCTACCCACCGTTCTCACTTCCTCTCAGAATCACCCCTAGATACAACTCAACAGCAGAATAAACATCCCAACTCACAAGTGAGCAAAGGACTTGAATAGACATTTCTCCACAGAAGATATTCAAATGTCCAATAAGCACATGAAAAGATGCTTAAATCACTAATCATTAGGGAAATGCAAATTAAAGCTCTCTGAGATACCACTTTTCACTCATTAGGATGGCTACTACGAGTGAACAAAAAAGATATCAAGTGTTGGGCCAGGTGCAGTGGCTGATGCCTGTAATCCCAACACTTTGGGAGCCCAAGGCATATGGATCATGAGGTCAGGAGTTTGAGACCAGGAGCAACATAGCAAAACCCCAAAAATAAAAATACAAAAATTACTAAAAATACAAAAATTAGCCAGGTGTGGTGGCACCCACCTGTAATCCCAGCTACTCGGGAGGCTGAAAGAGGAGAATCCTTGAACCCAGGAGGCGGAGGTTGCAGTGAGCCAAGATCGTGACACTGCACTCCGGCCTGGGCAACAGAGCAAGATTCCATCTCAGAAAAAAGTGTGGTGAGGATATAGAGAAGTTAGAACCCCTGTGCCCTGCTGATGGAAATGTGGAAAACAGTATGACATTTCGTCAAAAAAAATAAAAACACTATGTGATCCTGGCCAGGCGTGGCTCACATCTGTAATCTTAGGACTTTGGGAGGCTGAGGTGGGTGGATCATTTGAGGTCAGGAGTTCGAGACCAGCCTGAACTCGAAATTTTGTCTCTACCAAAAACACAAAAATTACCTGGATGTGTGCACTCCTGTAGTACCAGCTACTCAGGAGGCTGAGGTGGGAGAATTGCTTGAACCCTGAAGGCAGAGGTCACAGTGAGATGAGATCTCACCACTGCACTCTAGCCTGGGTGACAGAGTAAGACCTTTACCAAAAAATGAATAGTGTTTTAAAAAAAGAATTACTATGTGATCCTGTGATCCAGCAACTTTACCTTTGGATAGATGCCCAAAAGAAAAGCAGGATCTCAAAAAACTATTTGCACACTCATATTCGTGGTAGCGTTATTCTCGACAGCCAAAGGTGGAAGTAATATGCATATAAGAGAATATTATTCAGCCTTAAAAAGGAAGACGATTCTGACATAAGCTATGGCATGGATGAACCTTGAGGACATTATGCTAAGTGAAATAAGCCAGGCACAAAAGGACAAATCCTATATAATTCCACTTGTGTGAGGTACCAGGAATAGTCTAATTTGTAAGGACGAAGTAGAATGTTGCCAGTAGCTGGGAGTGGGGAGAATGGGGAGTTCTTACTGAATGTGTGTGGAGTTTCAGTTTTGCTAAATTAGACAGTTCTCTGAATGGGTGGTGGTGATGGTAACACCAGCAACATGAACACAGCTGTCTAGTCAGCTTGGCTGCTGTGACAAAATACTGTAGACCCGAGGGCTTAAACAAAAGACACATTTTCTCACAGTTCTGGAGGCTGGAAGTCCAAGATCAGAGTGCCGGCATGGCTAGGGGCTGATGAGGGTTCTCTTCCTGACTTGAGACAGCAGCCTTCCTGCCTTGTGCTCATGTGGCCTTTCGTCAGCACAAGCACGTGGGGAAATCTGTCTTCCTCTTAGAATGGATCTGATCCCATCATGGGGGCCCCATTCCCATGATGTCAACCAAACCGAATCCCCTCCCGAAGATCCCACCTCCAAAACCCATCACATTCAGAGTCAGAGCTTCAACATGAATTTGGTGGCGAGACACTTGGTCTGTAACAGTACTTAATGTCACTGAACTATACACCTAAAGATGGTTACGATGGTAAATTTCATGTTATTCATATTTTACCACAATTGGAAAAAAAACTATACAAGTTAAAAAAAGAAATCCCTTGTGGAGCAAGTTAAGATTCAGGTCCTTGGGTTCCATCTTAGTGATCTGATGACTGACTGTAGCTGCAACTTGGGAGGAGCTGATCTTTCATGAGCTACAGACAAATCCAAGGCACTACACAGTTTGAGAAGCACACGTTAAACACCAGGGAGCCACGGAAGGTTTTCAGCAGGGTGGTGGCAGGATGCAAGTGGAGGGTGATACAGTGGTATAGTGGAGTGCAGAAAGAGGCTTTTTTTTTTTTTTTTTTTTTTTGAGATGGAGTCTCACTCTGTCGCCCAGCAGGCTGGAGTGCAGAGGCACATCTCAGCTCACTGCAACCTCCACCTTCCAGGTTCAAGTGATTCTCCTGCCTCAGCCCCCTGAGTAGCTGGGATTACAGGTGCCCGCTGCCACACCTGGCTAATTTTTTGTATTTTTAGTAGAGATGTAGTTTTACCATGTTGGCCAGGCTTGTCTCGAGCTCCTGACCTCAGGTAATCCACCTGCCTCAGCCTCCCAAAGTGCAGGGATTACAGGCATGAAGCACTGCATCTGGCCACAGAAAGAGGTTCTAAAGCTGTCTTGTCCACGTGGAGAAGAGGGGAAAGATGGGAAAGAGCAGGGAGCAACTTATGAAGGGGATGGGGTGAACAATCTCCAGAGGACAGTGGCTGTTCCCAAGAGCAGCACTGAACAGAAACCCACTGACCTCAAGGCCGTTGCCAGCCCAGCCAGCAGCCCTCTTAATGAAAGGGGAGTGAGCTCCTTCCAGCTGGCTCTCCCAGCCTCACCCTGACCGAGGTGTCTTGCAGCAGGACCATCTGCAGACACAAAAAGAGCAGCTTCTTCCGCTGGAGGAAACCAGCCGGCATCACTGGGGCCTGGCCAGGGACAGACTCCAAGCCAGGGACAAAGGCATCTGCACTGTCTCAGCCAACACCTGCCGGGAGGGAAAGAAGAAACCCTCGCTGGGAAGCGAATGGCTCCGCTCCCAGCCATCCGGCCTCTGATGGCCACTTATCATTCAAGGGGACAGGCCCTGCGGGGAGGAGCAGAGCTGGGGCCCTCCAGAGGCCAGCCTCTCAAAAGCCATTTCCGTTGCTACTGGAGAAGTGAGGCCCTGTTCTGATCGGAGACACTGCAGCATCTGCAGAAGGAAGAGGCCTGTGGCTCCGCTGTGAGGCCCAGCCTTTGCCAGGGGAGATAAAGAGATTAGTTTATCATGGGGCCTCTCTCTGCTCTCTCAACACTTTCCAAGGCACCAGACCAGCTCTATCCAGAATGATAAAGGAGTGTGTGAACTCGAAGCTCCAAGGGCAGGCACCCTCCTCCCTCCAAGGTGAGTCCAGCCAGGTGGCAGCTGGATGCAAGCAGAGAATGGGACCAGAAGCTGGGGGCAGGACGGGACAACTTCTCTGCCACAGAGAAAGTGCCTGATTGTGGCGGGAGCAGATGGGACTTCATGTTGGCTCTCAGGTCCCACTGCCAATGAAGTGATCACTTGGAAGAATGTTTTCAGAAGGCCGACGTATGTGTGCTGAATGGCAACCTTCAGCCTCAGACGTGCCCCTGAGGGTCCCTGCCTCCAGAAGGCCCCTCCCCACACGGCACCTGTTTAGGCTGCCATGATCTCTCTCCAGAGAATCTCAGGTTTCATTTTCTCTTCACATCATACATGCTTTTTGTAAAAACGGTAAGCAGCACTATTATGGATTAAATTGGGTCCAACCCCCTCCCCAATTCATAAGTTGGAGCCCTAACCCTCAGAATGTGACGTTCTTTAGAAATGCAGTCATTGCAGATGAGTCAGGCAGACTAAGGTGAGGTCATGCTGGAAGAGTTGCCTTAATACTACGTGACAACTGTCCCTGTGAACCCGCCTTTGCAAAATTATGACTGAGACAGTGAAAGAGGCCTCACTTAAATCGACTCCATCTTGCCTCTAACCCCTCCACGCTGTCCTTGTTCATTCCTGGGCGTAGGCTGAACTAGCTTTGGGAGAAATTTAGTTGATAGTGTATAGTTTAAAACAAGGATGATGACGACAGCCTTCTCCCAAAGCAGACCTCCTCCTTGCCTGGGGACTAGACTGTCTTTGTAAGACTAACAAGCCAAAAGATTAGAAATTATGGTTTAGGAGCCATGCAGCCAGAGGCTACATGTTTCTGACCCTCCCTAAACTGCTCCTAAGATGAGTGCTTGAGATATTTTGCAAATCCTGCACTTGATGGATCAGCTGGCATTACCCAGATCAGTAAACTGATTCACTGATCTTGTGGCTCCCACTCAGGAACTGACTGAGCTCAAGAAGACAACTTAGACTCCCTGTGATTGCATCTCTGACCAATCAGC
This sequence comes from Leontopithecus rosalia, assembly GCA_028533165.1. Taxonomy (NCBI): domain Eukaryota; kingdom Metazoa; phylum Chordata; class Mammalia; order Primates; family Cebidae; genus Leontopithecus; species Leontopithecus rosalia. The sequence continues at coordinate 140,360,718 of CM052653.1, forward strand.
ACTCTGGGCTCACTGGCTTCCCCCACCCACCAGATTGTCCTTAAAAACTCTGCTCCCTGAATGCTCAGGGAGACTGATTTAATAACAAAACTCCAGTCTCCTGCACAACTGGCTCTGTGTGAATTACTCTTTCTCTATTGCAATTCCCCTGTCTTGATGAATTGGCTCTGTCTAGGCAGTGGGCAAGGTGAACCCATGGGAAGATTACACATATAAAAAGAGGAAATGTGGACACAGAGACATGAGTCAAGGGAGGACAATGTGAAGACACAGGAGAAGATGGCCCTTTGAAATCCAAGGAGAAAGGCCTAGAACAGAGTTTGCAAGACCCTCGCTTGCAGACCTTCCCTCACAGCCTCGGAAGGAACCCACTCTACTGACACCTTGATCTTGGACTTGCAGCCTCAGAACTATCAGACATGTATTTCTGTTGTTAAGCCAGAGATACCCAGCCTTGGCATTGTTTTCAGTAGCCTTAAATGCCTTAGTGCTGGAAATGCCTGGAGCGGTCTTCATTTCCCGCCCTGGATTCTGAGTGATAGAAGTAATTTGATAAGTCTTGTTTCAGACCTTTCTGCAGAGACCTTAAGCACCGTTTGTTAGTTCCCTACTTAAGACTACAAAATTGACACCTATTCATTGTGAGAAATTTGGGGTTACTTAAGAGTGTACAAAAGAAAATAATCGCTTAGCATTTTTGAAGTTTTTCCATTCAGCCTTTTCTCTGTGGATCTTTGTAAATGTATGTTTTCTTCTAAGCTGGGATCATAATGTGAATACAGTTTTATAACTTTTTATTCTTTTCACTGTGTGAGCATTTTCCCATGTTGTAGAATTGTCTTCAAGAAGATGAGTTTGAATGAATACAGAATATTGTACCATAGTTCAGTTTGTTTTCACTCATTTCTTTTGTGAGAAAGCTCTGTCATAAATATAAAAGAGGCCATTAACCTATGTACAGTTTAAACAATAATTATAAACACCAGGTAAAAGAACAGAATAGGCCAGGAACAGTGGCTCATACTTGTAATCCCAGCACTTTGGGAGGTCAAGACAGGAGGGTTGCTTGAAGCCAAGAGTTTGATACCAGCCTGGGCAACATAGTGACATCCTATCTCTACAAAACAGTTTAAAAATTTAACCGAGTGTAGTGGTTCATGCCTGTAATCCCAGCATTTTGGGAGGCCAGGCAGGTGAATCACCTGAGGTCAGGAGTTCGAGACCAACCTGGCCAACATGGAGAAACCCCTTCCCTACTAAAAACATAAAAATTAACTGGGCATGGTGGTCAGCACCTGTAAGGGAGGCTGAGGCAGAAGAATCTCTAGTACCTGGGAAATGAAGGATGCAGTGAGCCAAGATCATGCCACTGCACTCTAGCCTGGGTGACAGAGGGAGACTCTTTCAAAAAAATTAGCAAGGCATGGTGGCATGTGACCGTAGTTCTACTCATGCAGGAGGCTGAGATCGGAGTGTCAGAGCCCGGGATTTTGAGGCTGCTTTGAGCTGGTGACACCACTGCAGTCCAACCTGGGTGACAAAATAAGACCCTGTCTCAAAAATAAAGGAAAAGAAAGGAAGAAAACAGGGGAGGGAGGGAGGGAGAGGAGGAGAGAAGAAGTGAAGGGAGGGTGGAAGGGACAGAGATGGCCCAGATACAGGAAGCCTGTCCTCAGCTCTCCCCTTCATTTCTCAGCAGCTTTATTCAAGAAATCTTAATCTCATCTCAGGATACTAGCCCTGACCTATCTGTATTCTTTTGAAATTTAAAAGTCAAACACTTGACTACATATGATCTAACAACCATCCCTTGAAGTACTGATGTTCCCTAAGCCAGCTGCCTGAATGAGGGAGTACCAGGAAATAGTGGGTGGGGAAACATTTGTTTTCAAAATGTGATCCTGCCACACTGTTCTGTTATTCTTACGGGTTTACAGGAGACGGGAGAAGACAGAGAAAAAAGACTATCATTCTTTTCTTGCTTTGCTTAGTAAGTTTTACTGTCTTTGAATTCATTTCTAGACAACATCATGTAGTTTGGCTGTTTTTGAATTTTATGTAAATGGAAGGAATGTCTTCCTCCTGGCTTCTTTTGCTGTCCCTAGGATTCATCTCTTGCTCCATGTAGCAATAGCTTGTTACTTTCACTAACAGTTTTTCATTGTGTACGTAGATACTCACTGTAATTTATTCATCCACATTTGTTGGTCGTGGACCTTTGGGCTGTTTCCAACATTTGTCTGTTGTGAATATTACTGTCTATGAATCCCAGGGCAACGGCCACACATTTCTGTTGGTGATTTCACTTCGGAGCGTAATTACTAGTGTAATGTGTTGTCAGCTTGATCCAACAGTACCAAACTGATTTCAGTGTATTTACACGAATACTCCCATCAACGGTGGTGAGCTCCCGGTCCTCCACAGCCTCAGACACCAGGGATCCTTGCACTTTAATCATTTTTTAGTCTAGTGGTGTGTGATGTCTCATTATGGTTTTAATTTTCATGCTCCTATTTAGTAAGTGAAATAGTATCTGTTCATGTTGATCAGCCGTGAGAATTGCCTCTGTGGAATTGCCTTTGTGAAATTCTTGTTCAAAACTTTTGCTGATTTCCATAGGTCAGCTGTATTGTTCTTATGGCTCTGTAGGAGTGTTTTATATATTCTGGATGTAAGTCCATTGTCAGTGTATGTGTTGCAGATATCCCCTCCCAATTTATAGCTTATCTTTTTGTGATCTTCCTGATGTCTTTTGAGGTACATGAATTTATTAGTCCTGTATTGTTAGTACATTTTTGGGGTCTTGTTTAAGAAACCCTTCCTTACCTCAAGGTCCTGGGTATTCTACTGTGCTCCTTCCTAAAACTTGGTATCTTATCTTTCCCATCCAGGTCTTTCATCCACCTGTAATTATTTTGTAGACCATATAACTATACCCAGTGACCCCAGTGATGGCAGCAGTGAGCCATCTGGAGCAGCCACTGCCATCATGCCAGCTGCAGCAGGGAGGTGGGGACTGGGGCTACGTGCTCCATGGAGCAGAGGGAGCCGGGGGACAAGTGGGAGTCCTGCCCCTTCTGAGTTGGGGTGGGAGCTCCCCGGGTGCTGCTGAAGCCACCCAAAGCAGGGCTGCAGACCTAGCAGGATCCAGGAAGGAGCCTTGTTCCCCTGGGCACAGCTGCTGCTGCTCAAGCCGCAGCTGTGGACCCAGGCATCCCTGCACTCTTGGGAGTCCAGGGAGCCCACCTGGCCTCACAGGCTAGGAAATGCCTGCTCCTGCTGCCTGGCTTCTCTCTGCTGTCAGTACCTGCTCTAGTCTCAGAGCAAAGTCAGGGCAAAGGCTGGGTGCTGTCATGGCCCAGCTGGGTTTGCACGCACTTGGGGCAGTGCTGACGTGCTAGCCCCTCGCAGCCTTGGCCCCCTCTGCTCTTCGGGCACTAACAAGCATAGGAGAGAAACCGAGGGGGGCTGAGGGCAGCTCAATGCTGGCCTGCTTGGCACCTACAGTCTGGGCACTGTGAACAGCAGCAGGAGGTAGACAGGTTCTTGGGCAGAAGGGAGCAGGTCCTTGGTGAGGCCCCAGCTTCAGGCCAGGGAAGGCCTGAAGCCTGGGGGCTGGGCTGCCAGTTGCACAGACCAAAGTGAGAACTTGTGGTACCTTTTCTGGGCCTGCCCATGGCTGCCCATGGACCAAGTGGTGTGTACTTCCTCCCCACTGAGGCCCATATAAGCCCCAGGCACATCCAGAGCTGAGCAGATGATTAGCTGCAGACAGGAGACCCATTCTCGGGCTCCCTTTCTTCTGAGAGCTGCAGAGATGAGACTGATCCTCTCTGCTAGGAGCTAAGCTGCCCGCTGTGGGAGACTGAGCTGTTCTTTTTTTTTTGAGATGGAGTTTCGCTCTTGTCACCCAGGCTGGAGTACAAAGGCGCGATCTCGGCTCACCGCAACCTCCGCCTCCTGGGTTCAGGCAATTCTCCTGCCTCAGCCTCCTGAGTAGCTGGGATTACAGGCACGTGACACCATGCCCAGGTGATTTTTGTATCTTTAGTAGAGACGGGGTTTCACCATGTTGACCAGGATGGTCTCGATCTCTTGACCTCATGATCCACCCGCCTTGGCCTCCCGAAGTGCTGGGATTACAGGCGTGAGCCACCATGCCCAGCCGAGACTGAGCTGTTCTATTGCTCAGTAAAGCTCCTGCTTGTCTTGTTCACCCTTCACTTGTCTGCGTACCTCAACCCTCCTGGTTGCAGGACAAGAATTCAGGACCCACCAAAAGATGAGGCTAAAAAAGCTGCAGCACAGACAGGGCTAAAACATGCCCTTTGCCTGCCACGTTGCAGGTAAAGAAAAGGAGAGAAGAGCTGCAGCCCTTCGAGGTGCCCAGATCCGGGAGCCCCCGGAGCCAAGGCTGTGACTCCCTCTTTGGGTCCCTGCAGTTCCTGATGTCCCCAATCTTCTGGGCACCACCACATTCCCCAGTGCCAGCTGGGAAGCTGCTTGCAGTGCTCCTGGTCCAGCCACAGGCTCACAGAGAGCCAGCACCCATGCTGGCGTCTGGAGCTGCCCACCTTGTGGCAGCAGTCAGCGTATCTGACTGCACCGTGGCCAGACACCATGCTTGCTCACACAGCCTTCGCCACTCCGCGCCTGATTCAGAGTCTCCCTTGGAGGCACGGGATCCAGGCTGGTAGCGTGAACTGAGCACAGCCTGCCAGGCCAAGTGGGCAGGATGAGCCCAGTGGGCATGAGCAGAACTTGGGCAAAAGGAATCACTCGCCACCGGTTTCCAGCCAGAAAAGCGACACCCTAAAGATCCCATAACACCACCACCATTTGTTGAAGACTCAGTCCTCTGCCACAGGTCTGCATGCCGCCTCCGTCACCTTTGCTGTCCACATACGTGCAGACCTGTTTCTGAATGCACTCAGAAATGCACCTGTCTGCCTGCCCCAGGCTTTATTTAAGCAGTTCCCTATCACAGAATGGTGTAGCAGGATCATGTTTTGAAAACAAATGTGTCTTCCCTCCTCACTGTTGCCTACTACCCCTTGTCACCCCCAGCTGGCTTAGGAGACATCCATTACTTGGAGGAATGGTTATTAGGTGACAAATAGTCAAGTGGTTGACTTTTAAATTTCTAAAGAGTAAGATAAAGCTAGTATCTGGAGAGGAGACAATGACTTCTTGAAGTGAGGGGGGGAGCTTGGGGATGGGCTTTTCACATCTGGGCCATCTCTCTTGACTGAGCAGATTCTTGGGGACCTAAGAGCAGTGAGAATGGGTAGGATTTCAGATATTAGCCAGACCCCAGATTTACTCCTGAGCCTGGGAGTGTTGGAGCAGTGAAACAGAAGAGGCCCAGAAGGGGACAGATGTGTCTTAAGCATGGCAAGTGACACTACCAAAACTGAGAAAGGATACCCCATGCAGAGAGGCCTTGCAGTGGAGTAGAGAAGGACATAACAGTGACTTGTAGGCTCATGGCAAGAGTCCAGCGACCGGCCCATCTCAGCAGACATTGCATTGCATGCATCAGGCATCCAGTCCAGTGCTGAATACAGATGGTGAGAACGGACAGCCTTGCCTTGTTTCCAGTGAGAGGGTAACGTGTTCAGTACTTCACTAGAATGGTGTTAACCCTCAGGCACACACGCACACACACCCGCGTGCATGCGCACGCACACACATACACACACACGTCTCCTTTATCAGAATTTTTAAAAATCCCTTCTATTCCTAGTGCGCTGAGTTAGTAACATGGATGAGTAGTAAATTTTTTCAAGTGATTTTTCTGCATATATAAGATGATTATATGATTTTCCACTTATTCTCGTAACATGATAAATTCTATTGACTGATCTTTGAATGTCATAGTGACTTTAAATTCCTGGCACCATCACCACACGTTGCTGGATTCAATTTGTGAATATTTTTTAAAGGATTTTCATGTTTATGTTCATAAGACATATTGGTTATTTCCTGCGATGGAATCTTCTTTTCCTGTGATGCCTTGCTTTGGGTATTGGGGTTACCCTCACCTTAAAAACTTAATTGAGAAGTCCCCTATCCTCCTCTATTTCCTAACAGAATTTCTGTGAGATTGGTATTATTTCTTTATTCAGTATTGGTAAAATTCACAGTAAAGAAAGCTGTCTGGGCCAGCTCATTACTGTATCAGGTTTGTCTTTGTTTTCCCCTCACTGCTGTGGTCATGCTTTTCTGCATGTTTTTTAATCACAAACTAAATTTCCTATTATATATAGAGTTACTCAGATGATCTGTTTCATTTTGTGTTAATTTTGGTAAATGGTGTTTTTAAAGAAATATGTCCATTTTGGCCGGGCATGGTGGCTCACGTCTATAATCCCAGCAGTTTGGAAGGCCAAGGTGGGCAGATTACCTGAGGTCAGGAGTTCAAAAACCAGACCTGACAACATGGTGAACCCTGTCTCTACAAAAATACAAAAATTAGCTGGACATAGTGGTATGTGCCTGTAATCCCAGCTACTCAGGAGGCTGAGGCAGGAGAATCGCTTGAACCCAGGAGGTGGAGGTTGCAGTGAGCTAAGATCACACCACTGTGCTCCAGCCTAGTTGACAGAGTGAGACTCAGTCTCCAAAAAAAAAAAGTTCATTTCATCTATGTTATTGAATTCATTGACATAATTAATCATACTGTTCTCTTATCACTCCTTCAGTAGTTTCAGAATCTGTGGTAATATCTTCTTTCTCATTTCTTATATTGGCAATTCTTGTTTTGTTTTTATTCTTAATCAGTCTTGTAAGGCTCTCAGTTTATTTAATTCTAAAAAAAGAAAAAACCCTTATAATTGTTTCTATACATTATTAAGTCCATCCAGTGAATTCTTCCTTTTAGATGCATTTTTTGGAATATCCATGTAGGGTTTCTTTTTTCTGTTTTCTATTTCTCAATTAAAGTTCCCCATTATGGCTCATTATGACCATTTTTCCTCTAAGTCCTTGACTGTTTTTATAATAGCTGTTTTGAAGTTCTTATCTGCTAATTTGATCACCTAGTTAATCTTAAGGTTTACTTCTATTGCCTAATTTTTCTCTTCACTATATGTTATAGTTCCCCGTTTCTCCACATCTGCTAATAAATAGTTAATAGTCTTACATGGCAGCCAGTCAACCAGCAGATCTTGGCAAGAAGTGCTACAATTTACAGGGCTTGGTGCAAAGAGAGTCTGGAGTGAGGATAGAAGCTATGACTAAAACTCTGCCCAAAAAAGGCACTAAGGAAGGCTTGACTGAGAAGGCATTCTGGGCATCATAGACAATCTGTTGTATAAGCTCTGGATTATGTTATGTTCCTCTGAAGAGTATTGACTTTTGTTAAATTCCTGACTAAATCCCTAACTAATCATCTTGATTTTTATGGAGGCTTGGTTTTCACACTTTATTAGGGAAGATCTGTTTGGTTTTTGCCATTGGTTTCAGATAAATATAAGACCTAGTCTTTGTTCTTAATATATAACCCTCTTGGGGTTTCAGTGGAAATCCAAAGGTGTTTATAAGGCCTCCTGTAACTTAGTGGGATTCTAACTCCAAACTCTGACTTTCTTGCAATGGGAAATCTCTGATTAACTGTTTCCAGCCCTCCAGTGATTACTTTCTTCTGGGTTCCTTGGAGTCTCCCCAGTGCAAACATGGTTAGGAGTTAGTTGGGGCTGAGAAGGGAGTTAATATGTAGACTTGGGAGTTCCACCCTTAGTCTCCCTTCTTTTTGGGACTTCCCTCCTCCACTTCCAGCTACTCTGGCGGATCTAAACCCCAGCTTATGAGATCTTAAGCGAATAATAATGGAACTTTCTGAGTTCTAGCTCCCAAGTGCCGTGGCCTAGAAAGTGCCCTCCAGGAGGGGGCTGTATAAGTAACATGCATCTCACCCAATGCAGTTCCTTTTTATCAAGCATCAGATTCTCCCTGGTTTCCACCCGATCTTCCTTTTTCTCCAGGGCCTTCAAGTAGTTGTTTCTTTTTGTTGCTGTGGTTGCGACTTTGTCCATGGTTTATAATTGCTGTCTGGGGGAGTCGTCGTCTGATAGGAGCTACTCCAAAATTCCTGAAACTAGAATTTTCCAAATACTGTATATTTTGAAGAAAAATGATTTTACTGCATCTATATTGAATAGGTTTATGGAATCTTAAAAAAAATAAAACTTTTAAAAGGCAGAGAAAAATAAAACAGGTAAACAAGCTATGAGCTTTACAGTTCCACGGTTCTGAAAACATCCCACTGAAGGGGCTGCCATTTCCTGGTATCCTGCCAGCAGTCTCAACTGAGGATATTAAATATCTCTGGAACTGCCTTTCCCCCCTCCCCCCAACATGGATTTTGGAATAATCTGGTGGCTGGGCGCAGTGGCTCATGCCTGTAATCCCAGCACTTTGGGAGGCCGAGGTGGGCAGATCACAAGGTCAGGAGATCAAGACCATCTTGGCTAACATGGTGAAACTCCATCTCTTAAAAATAAACAATAAATAAAATAAGTTAATCTGGTATGAATTTTGGATCTGCCATTTATTGACTCCGTGACCTGGGCATGTCACCTGAACGCCCTGGGCTTTCATTCCTCATCTGTAAACTGAGGTCAAGAATACTGATCTCACAGGGATGGGGGAGCAGGAAATGAAGTAACTGACATGAAATGCCTGGCACTTAGTAACGGTTCCAGAAATGTTAACTTTATGATTCAAGAGCGAAAGCATTCCATATCTGTGAAGTCAGGTTCTTGTTCTTACATTGAAAGCTATTTGACTGTTTTTACCTAAAAACTGGATGTCCCAGGCAGTCTTTATAGAAATATCTAATTTTAGCTGTTATTTTCCTTTGGCAAATAACCCAGCTGAGAGGCTAGGACAATGTAAAGCGTAACTGATCTTGGCTGCGCACCATGACCTACCAGGCCCTCGGGGGACCACAAAGCTGGGTGTGCATGGGCTTGGCCAGCCTGGTGGGGCAGCAGGTACCCAGCAGGTCGAGACACAGTCCCCAGCTGGGAGTGAGATCCAGTCACGGCAAGTGGAAAGGGACCTGGGCTGGGGGTGGGGAGGCATGGCTAAAACCCTGCCTACCATGCCCAGAGAGGCTCAGCTGAGAAGGTCACACTGCCACTGAATCAGGAAGTGTGCCCAGGGCAGTGAGGGCTGGGCATTCCAGGCACAGGAAGTCCCAGGGGCAAAGCATCGCTTCCAAGAAGTGATTGCCTGGCTTCCTCTTCAGGAGATGAGAGTGCTGGGGTTGGGGCTGTGGTGATGGGGTCAGCGCTATGGAGCACAAATGAGGTCATAAATACAGACGAGGCTGGTCAAGCAGAGCCTCAGCCCAGTTAAGCCAGGAAGTCGGGCCTGAACCAGTTCAGTTTAAGCAGGAGAGTCCAGATAAGATTTGTTTTTCTTTTTTTAGGGAAGAAACTGAACTGGAGGAGCAGGAAATGGGCAGGGCATTCCCTGTAAATGTAGCTTTGTCAAGAGATGCAGGGGTAGGAGGGGATCTTAGAACTTTATCCAGGAGGGTTAGTGGGACCTGATGATTCACGGGATGTGGGTCTGGAAGGAGTTCTGAGCAGCTCTTGCTTCCAGGTGGGGAGACAGTGTGGGAGGTGACAGCAGACTGAAATGAAGAGACAGGAGGAGGGCCAGGTTCTGTCAGTTCTCCCATCAGTCCTGGGAGGTACTGGTAACTGTGTCCATTTTACAGAGGAGGAAGGTGATCTCTGGCATGTGAGTAGCTTTTCCAGGGTCACACAGCTGCAGGCAGACTGGCACAGGGCCTGGCCAACTGTCTGTGGAGTGGACCCAAACCAGTGCTGTGCTGGTAAGTCCAACTTAAGAAAAAGAAAAGCCTGCTTTGAAGCATGTGCCATTTCCTGTGGTGTAAATACTCCCACCTCAGCCAATTTCAGTGACCAGTATGATGTCACTGAACGTGGAGAACACCCACTGACTCAAACTCCCATCAGCCTGGTTCTCAGGCCCCTTCTCCTTCCACGGTGCCAAGCACACAGCTCACAATGAACCCAGGTATTATTGTTTGTGTTCACTGCCCTTTACCCTAATCTCTCATGGGTTTCATATACAGGCTGGTGTATATAGTGGGATACAGGAAAATACGTAACAGTATGACAGAATCACTGTCTCTCACCCTGTCCCCAAGCCCAAGCCTGCTCTGCTACTTCAGGACATACAGTTTAGTTAATTCTTCTGGAGCCATATTCAAACATCAGGCCTCCTGCAGAGGGACATCCTACTGAGGGCTCAGAATCACTACAGTGCTCTTGGATTTGGTTTTCGTGCTCGCTGAAGCAGCTGCAGCTTGGCACGACTCTGACATAAGCCATAACGGCTACCTGCTCACCATTCAGAGCCCCAATGCAGCGAGGTCTTGTCCCAAATAGGAATTGGGTTTCTGATGCCAAAAGCTGCACATGGATTCAGTTTGTACAGCAGCTGTCCTCAAAGCTGGCAACTGGACATCCTCTCAGACAATTTGTTTCAAGACAATGGGCGGTGTTTTAGTCCCAAACCTCCGAAAGTCCATACGCGTCACATTTTCTCCCAAATCCTGAGGCCTGTGGATATCTTCCTTCTAACTTGAAACTGACAGCCATAGCGGCAGAAGAAAGGCAGATACACAAGGCCAGGAAAGGCGAGCAGGTGGAGCCGTGTGGACAGGGCCCTTGTGTGGTTGGAGAGGGATGGGACACGAGGGTGAAACAGAGCCATTCTGTGACAAACTCATCTCCCAAAGCCATTCGGGGCAGTTGGCTGCAATAGTAGCGACTCAGGCCACTGCAGCAGCTCTCAGCTCAGGACAAAGGTGGTGAGATGGTGTCCTAGGACATTAATCCAGGGCCCCAGATCAGGTGTAAAGTCGAAGGCAGGCATCCTTTAGGGAAGGCAGAGCCATCAAGGCTGCCCAGCAGCTCCTGGTGGACCCTGGGAAACCAGCTGGGGATACACAGAGCCCTCCTCTCCTGCCTAGCTTATGGAACATGTATGTCACCTCCTCCTGAGGATGCAGCCCAAATGGTGAGTGTGCTGACACCCACCTTCGAGAAGCCGGGCTGCTGAGTTCTTGCTGGAAGGCACATCCTCTTGGTAGAAAGGCCCATCCCCAAATCTAATTTTAAAGAAGGCCCATGAATCATTATCCCAACTGCTCATTACCCAGGGGCTGCGTGGGAAGCAGCCTGAGACCTTTGGGCTGCTCTAGCCCTGGGGAAGCCACGAAGGCACACGTTGTTAACAGCGGCTCTCCCCAAGCCCACCACCCTCTCTCAGGTTTCCCAGCCCGCGGGTGCTGCCCTTTCCGCCACGAGATGCCCTGCGTCTTCCCTTCATCACCTGATCCTCCTACAAAAGTGCTCATTCAGTGTCCCCGGCCCCCAGACTCCAGTCCACCCCACAGCCAGTCTCTTCAGATCTAATAATGTGTCATGCCTTCCAAGTAGCACAGAAGCCAAATAAAATAAATTTTATACATTTTTATATGACATTATATAAAATATATCAATCTTCAAAACTTGCCTAGAACATAGGTAAAGGTGGTCAGTAATTCGGTCTTTGAATATCAAAACGTACTCTCATCTGTTGGCAAGTGTACACTTTTCCCACCAGGAAATTGCTCCTGGCTGCCCAGAAGGAGGCCCGGTGCCTCTGGTCACGTCCACGCCTGTCCAGAGCTCCTGCCTTGCCAAGTCTGGAAAGAGCTGCTCTTATCTCAGGCTGGCGGCTTCCTCTCCTCGCCCCTGCCCGTCCCATCTCTGGGAATGACTGCCAGCTTCCTGCGAGTGGAGGGTGCCTCACTCCCAAACAGGCCGTCTGTCTGGAATGCATCTCCTCTCGCTCCCCGAGTCATCCATAAATCTGTCTCACTCTGCCCTGACTCAAGCTTTGCAGTCACAGCGTTGGGTCTGTGGAGTTGCCATTTTCACAGGATGAGGTATCCAAGATACTATGTGCAATATTCTCGTGGTATTTCTTGAGGGTCAGTTCACTTTTCAGGCTTATTTTTTAAAAGGTTTTATTAGAACTAGCTAGTAGGTAAAAATGTCAACGTTGACCAAATAAAACGGAACGCCAGACAACTTAGCGTTATGTGAGAAATGGCCAAACCCCGCAGTCCCTCAGCCCTGGAGGAGGACAACCCAAAGAAGGAAAAGGCTGACGTGGAAAGATGCTCACTGCATCCTGTGACTCAGGACATGGCCAGCAGGAGGGAAAGGCCGACTCCAGGGGAGCAGGCAGCCTTCCTGGGCAGTCTCACCGTACCAATGTGTTTTAAAGGGATGGGAAAAAAAGCAAGATGCCAAACTGTATGATTCGTGCACCCTTCTATCAAACGGTACCTACTGCAGCCCCTGTCGGGAACTCACCAGAGTGGGAGCAGCGTCGCACAGAGACAGGGCCTGGTCTTTCCTTTCCCTTCTCTGCTTCCCTGGATGGATAGCCTGTGTGTGCTGCAGTTACATTGTTACTGACCATGGAAGAAATAGAATCCACTCAAAAATACAAACCGCAGGCTGGGTGTGGTGGCTCACCCTTGTAATCCCATTACTTTGGGAGGCTGGGGTGTGTCAATCACTTAAGGCCAGGAGTTCAAGACCAGCCTGGCCAACATAGTGAAGCCTCATCTCTACTAAAAAGTATGAAAAATTAGCTGGGGGTGGTGGCACATGCCTGTGGTCCTAGCTACTTGGGAGGCTGAGGCACGAAAATCGCTTGAACCTGTAGGGTGGAGGTTACAGTGACCTGAGATTACGCCACTGCACTCCAGCCTAGGTGACAGAGGGAGACTCTGTCTCAAACCAGAAAAAAAAAGTCCAAAATGCTTTTTTCACAACACTAATGGGATCATTTGAAACTAGACTTTGAAAGACCTGGCATGGTGGCTCAAGCCTGTAATCTCAGCACTTTGGACGGTCAAGGCAGGCGGATCACCTGAGGTCAGGAGTTCAAGATCAGCCTGACCAACATGGAGAAACCCCCATCTTTACTAATAACGCAAAAAAGAAAAAATTAGCGAGTGGTGGCGGGCGCCTGTAATCCCAGCTACTCAGGAGGTTGAGTCAGGAGTTGCTTGAACCTGGGAAGGTGGACGTTGCAGTGAGTGCACTTTTAGAAATGATTTGTTTCTAGCTTCAGACCTTGGGATATGCCCAGGCCTTTTGAGGCTGTACATGAAATTCCCCTTACATTCTGTAACAAGAAGTAAGCTTTTGCCTAAAACTTGATCCAAACTTAATTCAGAATGAATGAATCTGAAGGTGGCTTTGAGGCTTGGCTAGAAGCGTTTTTCTCCAGTGGGGTCACATGTGGAGGCATGCCGAGGGCTGTGGCGTGAGCAGTGGGGATGAGTCATGACTAGCTGGAAAGGCGGAGGGGGCAGCGGCAGCCCGGGAGCATCGCCGACTTAATTGTGATGGAGAGAAATTCATTACAGATAAGCCAGCTTCATTTAAGCCTTTCCAGATCTTGCCCAACCACTTCACTATGAAGTGATTTGATCAATTTATTATATTTTCTCATTAAAAAGTAGTCAGGCTACTGTAGTAAGAGTACAGGCTAAGAGTAGTCTGACTACTCTTACAGTTTTAAAGGAAATGTAGCTAGAATGCTCTTTAAAGGACATTTCATTTTTATCTGTATTAAGACATGATGACCCTCGTAACTGAAGTATAATGAATAGTAAGTTAAACGTAGTAAGAAATATCTGACAAGACACTTAAGTGGTTTCACTGCACTGATGACAAACCAGCCCCTAATCTGGTTGACTTGATGGTTTCCGGTGAAGATGTACACCCCCTCCCTCGCCCCCACACCCCTGCAGGACACCAAACCAAACTCTGAAGCTTCTGCTTTTTACTGGAAGCCATTCAAAATGAGTTACTGTAATTCGATCCGTGGCATTGGAACCTTTACATTTCCATCGAGTTTATAACAAGTTAGACAAGATTTGGTGCATGCATTTTCCTTTCAAGCAGAACAGAAGGGCCCATCTTTCAAGGGTCTGGCAAGCATAGCAGGACCCACTGAGGCAGGTAGAGGCTCTGTGCAGTGTGTGAGCTGAAAGAAACCCCCTAGCTGAAGCACATAAGCTCCTTTGCTGCAGAGATTACAGCAAGTTACACTGCAATAATGTAGTCTAATTCCCCAGGGTGGGTGTCTGCGCAGGCACAGGGAGGGTTGACCATTGGCTTCCTCCGTGATGAGGGCACAAGAAGAAACCTGAGCCTCCTTGGGCCTGGGCAGGAGCCCCTCAGTGGTGTAGGCAGGCGGCCCTGCAGGGGTGTCACCTTCCTGGAGAATGGGTTTTGAGAAGCAAGACCCTAGTAGCAGGACGAACGCCCTCTGAAAGCTGCTGGTTCCTGTAACCTAAGTGTTGTACATCTGCTCTGAGGCTCCCCATGCCCAAGGAGTTCCCTCTCATTGGTGTGCGAAGTTTAAAAATGTTGTCTATGCATCTATGCAGTACTGACGTACTTCTGCCTTCCTGGCCAGGACACACGGACCTGGTGGGTGGTTGTGGGAAGGCCTGAGCCGGCACTGGGAAGGAGGAGGGACGTTCCACTCATGCTTTTGTGATTGTGCCCTTCTCCCCTTCTTCAGCCACACTTACACGCTACAATTTTGAAATACTGTTCACAGGAGTCATAAAGCAGGAAGCAACAAGTGGAAGGGTTAAGTAGGAATATTCCCGAGTTTCAGGGGGAAGGGATCATTTCCAGGCCCAGTAGGGGCTGCAGGTCTCAGCCCGTGCAGTGGCAGGAGGACTCAGTGTGGACAGGACAGGCCTTTGGCAGGAAGCACAGGTGGAGAGGGAGCTGGAGGGAATAGGGCAGTGTGGTTCCCAACCCGCTTGGGGACTGCCAGGAACAAGAGCCCCAGGCCTCCTTGAGGGGCTCTAGAGGGAGATACTGCCACATGGTCACAGAATGAGGTCCAGTAGTGTCACATCCCACAGAATGGTCCAGGGTGGCAGCGGAGTGAACCCCATACAGGGTGTTTCAGCTGTGTCGGGAACAAGTGAGGGTGTCCAGATGGAGTGTGTGCCCGGGCCACAGACATGGATGCCCTCACGACTCAGGACCCAGTAGCTGGAGGAGGTGCCCTGTGGAATGGGGGATGACAGATGGGGGTGCAGCAGCCAGGCTGAAGAAGGACCCGGGTGCCAGTGAACTGCTGAGCCTACCCCCTGGGCAGGACAGCACCAGGTGACTGACAGGAGTGGAACCTGGAGGCCAGCATGTGGAGTGCAGGCATGCCACTGCCAGGGCGCGGAGTCAGAGGAGGGGCCCACCATCTCCCTGGAAACCAAGCCTAGCAGGGAGGCAGTGCTTCCATGAACACCAACACCGTTATCAGGAAGAGGGCAGACTTGATCAGGAGTGGGAGCAGGGAAGGAAATGGCAGGTTTAACCAAGGGTCACCAAAATGCTGGACGGACACTCAAAGGTGACAGAGCTGTCACTCATACCACATCCCAAATCCCTACGGTTTGCTACTATGGTAAACAGGAGAGAATTTATATTACTTTGTCATCAAGGTGCATGTTATGCTTTTCTTTACTGAAGAATAAAAATGTCCCTGCTTTTTCTCCAAGAAAAAGCTAAACACTCCCACAGAATAAACAGCAGTTAGGCTGAATTACGGCAATTCTTTCTGTGAGTGCAGTGTCATTATGCTGGGACTTAACTGTCAGTCACTGAAAATACCTATCCTGGGGGGCAATGCTGGTCCACGCGAGCTTGCTGCCTTGGCATCAAAGATCTCACTTCTTTTGATTCTTAGGTTATATTGCAACTGTGTGTGATTTATCTTCTAGCTAGATTGATTTGGAACGCTGAGTTGTGCCACAGCCCCACGCATGGCACTTGTTAAAATGCAGGTTCTATGGGGCCTAGGAGGGCACATTTCTATCGAAGAGCCAGATGGGGGCCTGGGCCTGGTTTGAAGACCTTTGTTTTGGAGAACATGGAGTCAGTGAGTTGATGAGGAAAAAAACGGAAGAAAGCACTTGAAACTGGGGCTCGTTTCACTGGGTTCCGTGCAGTCCACGGAAGTACTTCCTTCCAGTAACTTGAAAAACTTTATGAACTGCGTTTAAGTTTTTTACTCTCCAAATGTAATACAGTTCTTCAGCTAAAACAGGAATAACGAGACAAAATGGTTCTGAAAAGTACAATAGAAAAATATTGTTCACTGGTTTATTTTTCCAAATGAGCAACAGGCTATTTACAAATGCGCAGATCTCCAATGATGTGTATTAAAATGGAAAGTCTATCACTGTTTGAAATCTAAATGAAAAAAAATTTATTAAGGCACATCTGATCTGAGAATTTAAAAAACTAACTTCCTGGTATAATGACAGATTCATTTCACTTTTGCCCCCAAAATATATGAGCACCAAAATTGTCAAAGAACACTTAATATTTAGTAAAACAGGAATGTAAAAATTAAGAAGGGGAAAAAGCGTTTCCAAAAGGAAATCTTTGGAGAACGGTTTACTGCAAATAAAACATACTAAACACACTCCTGATACACATAAATAATACTAACAGGTACTCAAGAAATGGCAGAGCTCTGAACAATGGATATTAAATAAATTAAAGGTATTTCAGATACAAAGGATCAAACAAAACAGTAATGACAGCATGGAAACTATCTCCACCCACATTAACACAGACAGGATGAAAGGAACAAAACCAAATGCTTTCCCCCAATGTTTTCACTAGGGTGTGTGCGTGTGTACATCAGATTTATGATAATTTGATACTATTTTTGTCATTCTAAACATTAATGTTTTACCCTTTAAAGAAAAGGGTCAAGAAGAGAAAATGCCAAATCATCCTTGAAATTAAATGCCAGGTCCATTTAGGCCGAATGAACTACCACAAGAATGGCCCCATCTTTCACTGGGCTTTCCTCACGCCCCTTGCTTTAAAACCTACACGGCCGGCTGGGACACAGTGACTCACGCCTGTAATCCTAGCACTTTGGGAGGCCGAGGAGGGTGGATTGCCTGAGGTCAGGAGTTTGTGACCAGTATGGCCAACATGGTGAAGCCCCATCTATACTAAAAATACAAAAAAAAAAATAGCTGGGCATGGTGGCGTGCACCTGTAATCCCAGCTACTCAGGAGGCAGAGGCAGAGGAATTGCTTAAACCAGGGAGGTGGAGGTTGCAGTCGGCCAAGATCGAGCCACTGCACTCCAGCCTGGATGACAGAGCAAGACTCTGTCACCAAAAAACGCCTACATGGCAATGCTGAGCAGAGTCCCAATGCTAACTCTGGAAAGCTCCTGAAGACAATGATGAAACAGCTATTATCACATTTCCTTATCTCACAACTGGAACAGGAAATGGCTTTAAAACACTTGGGAAAAAAAAGACAAAAGGTAGAATCTGTGCAATGTTAACAATCACAACAGAACATTTACCAGAGTTACAGTGTTTTGTTACAATAATACTTTGCAGGAATGTTCACGTTTTCTGCCATAGGACCGTAGCAAAGGGTCTCAAAGGAAAACTTTTTTTTTTTAAACGTTTTGTTCATCAGGTACATTTCAAGTCAAAGTTAAGCAGGTCTGCTACATAATGTTCAGCAAGAAGATGTGTTCAAAGGCAAACATTGACCACATTCTTGTTCAGGAAGCTCAATCTTAAAGGAGTCCTATGTAAGAAAACCACTTGTAAAATATATCCTTGTATACGGACTTCAAAAACTGGATCATACAAAACCTTTTTGAAAAATAAATTAGATCATTAAAAAGTCTTTTCCAGCAAAGCTGGACATTAGGCTGTCCTTACTGAGCCGTTAATATTACCGCTTTTACTGTAACTTGGATCGTTTTTTTCTAGCCACATCTCAGCCAGCTGCTGTGTGGACCCATAGGTTGATGCTTTGGACCCCAAGCACATTTTGTACTGTTTGGGGTCAAGATTGGGATCACAGAAAACAGGATGGTGGACGTGGACTACTCCTACTTCTTGGCTTCTAAATGTCTTCAAACCTGCCTGGACAACCTTGTTGAAAAGGTCCACATCCTCCAGCCCCCAGCCTTGGATGGAAACATCAAAGCCACCCACTCGGACAAGATCTCCCTTATAAATACATGTGATGCCAAACCCATAGTTTCTCCAGAAACCAGTTTTCTGAGTAAAGGCAAAATGGTTGTCACTGGGAACTTTCCCACTATAAACAATCTTTGGGTCATACTGGCTGAAGATGATTGGAAAATATATCTGTTGGCCCAGAACTGTATTTGCTCGACATCGCTGAAGGAATTCTGCAGTAAACACGAGGTCAACATCGCAGAAGAAGAGCAGAGATTCGTTGTTAAACTGGGAGGATCCGACTTCCAGGGCCAGTGCTCTAGAAAACTCTCCAGACACAGGCAAAATCTGCATGTCGGCTTTAGGGTACTTAATGCGGTAATCTCTCATCAGTTCAACCTGTTTGGCCTTGTCGGGGTTGGAGTCAGAATTGAAAAGCAGAACCACGAGCTTGACGTACTGATTGGGGATAAGACATGTCTTCTCAAAGTTGCCCATAAATCTCACAAACATGTCAAAACGCCCAGACAAAGGGATCAGTATGTTTATCTTTTTATCTTTGGGTTCTTTGTGCTCGCTCTTGGACCCAGGGAGCTGAAAGGGGACAAGCTTCTTCAGGGAGTTGGAGAGGAAGGACAAGGATCCAGATTCCTGATTGATTCTGTTGGCCAACTCCTGTGCGTCCAGCTCCTCGTGCTCCACAAACTGGATCTTGCTGAAAGTCTGCTGTAAATACGCGTGCCTCCTCACAGGGACCGTCATTTTCTTCCCTTTGTGCTTTTTATATAGAAGCAGCAGGTCCAGGATGTACTCGGCCCCGTACATGGGGTTCACCCGGCGGTAGCCATACTGGATCTCCTTGAAGTCAATGATGCGCCCTCTGGTCTTGGCGTTGGCGTTGATCATCTCCATGACCTGCATGACAATGTCATCCAAGGCTTCCCTCTGAGCAGAGTCCATTCCTCTTCGAGGGGGCTGGCCGTCAGCTGCTGAATACAAGTATTTTCCCGTCAGAAACTCCCATTCCAGAATCTCCTCTCGCTGGCGGGGCTGAAACCTCATGAAGGAGGGAGGGATTCCCAGCTGCAGGTCCTCTTTATGAATTTCCGTGTTGCTGTATTTGCTCATCAGGACAATTTCACGGTGCAGCTGTATGGTGCGGTGGCGGAGCTCGGCTATTTTGCGGCTGAGCATGTAGCTGTGGAGCCTGTACTGGTAGGGTGGATTTTTGTTGGGGTGTAATGTGATAGCTTGGTGAATTTTACTGTTATGGAGATCTCTAATGTACCCCTTTTTGTTCTGTTCATAATTCTCATAAAAAAGTTGCTGCATCTGTTAAGGAAAAAAAAAAAAAGATCACAATTTTAGTATTGTATGATTGAGTGCCAGCACATGCTAGAGAAAATCCAAGTATCAGAAATGTTTCTGAATGGGCCACAGCAAACAAAAGCCCTAGTAAGGCCCAATCAGCAGCAGTCCAATGTGGTTAGAATTAATAGACAAAACTGCTTAAGGAAATAAGGCTTCATTAATAACTAACGTTGGCCAATACAATTTTTTAGGTAAACAGAATTATGAAAAATGTACCCCTCATGAAAAGGTTTAAAATTGAGATCACAGTGCACCCTGTGAGCATGCCTGAAAGATAATGCCACCCCTTGTCCCACTATGCCTGTGACAGGGACCCAAAGACTCAGGGGTCTTTGGCTGAAGACCTGAATAGCAGACCCTGTGGCTTCTATCTATGGGAATAAACTTCCTACTGAGAGCCAGAAGGAGGACAACCTGAGCAAAGGATTACCTGTTTCCAGGGAGCTAAGGGAAAGGAAAGCCAATCAGAGGCAAGAGGAGGCCTGCCCCTTCAAGGACGATGCTGGGGTGAAGCAAGCACATACTGAAAACCCCCTTCACAATGCTGGCCTCCCTCGGGACTAGGAAGGTGCCTGCCCCCAGTACAGAGCTTGGTGCCTGGGGGCTCAGAAAATGCTGACAGATGGGAAAGGTGCAGGACGCACAGGACTCACCACTCCACCAACTCTCCCTCTGCCCTGTGGCACAGATTTTGGGACAGCATAAGCTTATGGCCATCAGCCAAAATGGTTAGGAAGGGAATGTGCCTAATACCTCAGTACATCTGGACAAGGAGATGAACGTTTTTACAAAGTCTGTTGGCATGCAGACTAATAGCAAAAAGTTTTCAAGGAAAGCATCTGAGGTTGGTTTCTGGGAAATTAGTCCTGTTTCTTTCAAGTTCATGGTTGTTTTTTCATATTGTTAAATACCTAACTCTTGATAAGGGATGATACAGATTCTGGCTGACTGGCTTATCTGCCTCTGGATAATCATATTCTGACTTGTTCCTGAGCCACTGCAACCACCATAATAGTAGAGAAATATAAATTGGCACTTTTGTATCTTATTTCCTTTTTTCATAAAGGAAAAAGAAAACGGGGAGCTGGCACGCCTGCCATGCCCTGTGTGGAGCTGGCGTCTGACCAGTGCTGACCTTTACCTCCTGGGCACCCATAAGTCCGGTCTTAGAGCAGGAATTAGGGGGGAATTACAGGTCCTCCAAAGTGCTGCCGCTGTTTCCAACTGTGCTTCCCATACCACTTGTGTGTCACGCAGGCGTACACTGAAAGTACCGGTACACTGTACGATTCATTAGAAAAGGCGGTCAGGTGTTCTATGGGTCGGGGAGCAAAGCTTCCGGAGGCTAGGAGGAGAAACTCCAACTCTGACCCCTACGCAGCACACGGGGCACACTTGTTCTGTGGAGTTTTACATGCCTCTTCTGCTACCTACTATAAACTACAGGAAAGTCAATCTCAGACTCATTTTAAAAAACCAGAGGCAAAGAAGTAACCTGGGGCTTGCTGAGAGAAGGCCGCGAGCTACCGGCGCCATGACTCCTTCAAGCCCGGGTGGGCAGGCCACATAAAGACAACATGGAGATGAAGGCCCCGTCGCCAGGCTCGATGGCCGCGCTAACTTCTCTTTTTACTTTGCTCCTTAAGTCTCATGAACTTCCCGCCCAAAGCATCTTTACTGTTCACTTTCTAGTGGGCTGACTCTTGGCTACAAACGGCAGGGCTACAAGGTGGGAAATGTAATGTGAGAACTCAAAGAGATGAAGAAAGGTTTAGAAAGATTCTTTGCAGGCTCTAAAAACTTGAAGCAAACGTAGTCCTTCTACAATCCTGTCGGGGCACTTGGGGGCACAGCAGTTACAGGCAGCTGCTATGGGGCCTCAGAACATGCTCCCAAGCTCTGGGAAGCCATGCTTCCCATTTCACCATTTGTAACGCGTCTTATGTAACTGTGCATGCCACCAGACCGCACCACTGACTCCACCTGAGGACCCCCTGGGAGGGAAAGCTCTAACACGACAGAGAACCCACAAACCTACATGCTCCCTAAGTGGGAGCTAGCACAACCATGACTGTCTGCCATACGCTAAAAAGCTAAATAGCAATTTCGGCAAAGATTTTACATATATTTGTTTAAAGTATATAATTTCCAAATTGTGTGTGTGAGAGGTCTCTCCATTTCCAAGAGCATAAACACACTGAGCCATCAATTTGGCCTTCCGAGCTATCTTCTACGTGAGGTGAGAACAGTGTGAAGCAGGTGCTGCCAATCCCATCTCCCTGTGTATCTCAAACCCCTGTCTCTCCAGCCCCACTGGGTCATGCCACAGCTGCCCTGTGGCTCTGCCTGCAGAATTCTGTTCCTCCCTCAACCTTGTTTCAAGACAGTAGCACAGAGGGATTCTTAGAGCACACACTGGAGACTTAGGTGGTAGAACTCACATGATTTTCTCCTCTCTTCCCAAATGCAGGGGATCCTTGAACAACGTGGAGGTTGAGAGTGCCAGGCCCTTGTGCAGTCAAACACCCAGGTATGAGTTTTGACTCCACAGAAATTTTACTAATAGCCTACTGTTGACTGGAAGACTTACTGATAACAATGACACATCTTTTGCATGGTGGATGAATTATATACTGTATTCTTACAATAAGGAAACTAGAGAAAAGAAAATGCATGGAAGGAAGAATAAATACACTGACGGCAGTGTATTTATTGATACTGTGAGTTTATATTGTCTGTTTATACAAGATCAACTGTTTGTATCTGAAATGGGTGGAGACTACAGGCCTCCGTCTACAGTACCCAGCAAGCGACTCAACTTATTTTATTTTGAGACGGAGTTTCGCTCTTGTTACCCAGGCTGGAGTGCAATGGCGTGATCGCGGCTCACCGCAACCTCCGCCTCCTGGGTTCAGGCAATTCTCCTGCCTCAGCCTCCTGAGTAGCTGGGATCACAGGCACGCGCCACCATGCCCAGCTAATTTTTTGTGTTTTTAGTAGAGACAGGGTTTCACCGTATTGACCAGGATGGTCTCGATCTCTTGACCTCGTGATCCACCCGCCTCGGCCTCCCAAAGTGCTGGGATTACAGGCTTGAGCCACCGCGCCCAGCCCTCAACTTATTTAATTTCATGACTTGGCTTCTTGGGAGCACTTCAGCGTCATTCGTGGTACTTCATATAGGTCCCATGGTGTTATCTGGGGTTTACGGTATTGCACTAAAACTGATGAAAAATACAAGACCTCCAAGAGATCACTCTTCACTGCCATGTGCGATTTTCTGGAGAGATGAACTGCTCTCCAGGTGGAGAGGATTAGTGTCATCTAGCTATTTCAAGCCTATGTTCGCAACACTTGAGCTCACCACAATAGCAACAGGAGGTAGCTATGGAGTCACTACAGGAGCACAGTAAGGACTAGTTATTTTATGCAGTTCTGACTGAATACTGCATCTTAATCCCCTGGGTTTACTTCCTTGATAAATACATAACTCTCAAGTTCAGTTTTCCGAGAAATTATACCCAAGCACAAGGAAGTGAGGCACAAGTCTGATAATGGGGAGATGGAAATTGGGGGACTTGAGCAGAATCCTGCCCTCATATCCCACCTATGTCCCAGAAAACTCACCCCACTTCCCACCCCAAGCAGGAAACCGGAAGACTTTTCTGATTCAACCAAACAGTCCCATAGATTCCTAGAGTCTGCCAACAAAAACATCAAAAAGCTGGATCATTACAGCAAAGGTACTAGTTGTAAAATCTCAGCTACATGGCTTCTGGTCAGCTTTTCAATGCCTCACTCTTTCATGAGAATCGACAGTTAAGGATCATCAGGCAGTTGAAAAAGGGAACATTCCAAATAGGAATGAG
This sequence comes from Leontopithecus rosalia, assembly GCA_028533165.1. Lineage (NCBI taxonomy): Eukaryota > Metazoa > Chordata > Mammalia > Primates > Cebidae > Leontopithecus > Leontopithecus rosalia. Next base: position 140,384,046 of record CM052653.1, read on the forward strand.
GGAAACAAAGCGAAGCAAAACCCTTGGAGGAACAGACACAAGGCAGTGAACAGAAACTCAACAAGCCACAAAACGGTCATCAGACAAGAAAAACCCTCAAAACTAAACACCAAACATCAAAACAAAGTAGAGAATTCCCTAGAAGATAACAATAGAGAAACAGACAACAGGAGAGAAGAGTACAGAGAAAACAACAATATAAACAAATGGATCCAGAACTAAGGGACTCAGGTGCCTGGGTTACACTCTAAGTATTCAGTATAAAAGTAGAGGTTCAGGCTGGGCGCCGTGGCTCAAGCCTGTAATCCCAGCACTTTGGGAGGCCGAGGCGGGTGGATCACGAGGTCAAGAGATCAAGACCATCCTGGTCAATACGGTGAAACCGCGTTTCTACTCAAAATACAAAAAATTAGCTGGGCATGGTGGCGCACGCCTGTAATCCCAGCTACTCGGGAGGCTGAGGCAGGAGAATTGCCTGAACCCAGGAGGTGGAGGTTGCGGTGAGCCGAGATCGCACCATTGCACTCTAGTCTGGGTAACAGCAGCGAAACTCCATCTCAAAAAAAAGAAAAAAGTACAGGTTCAAAAACCACAGGATAAAGCAATCTAAAAATTTCCAAAGAGGAGGAAAAAGGGCACATACAATAATCAGAAATTGAAATGACACTGGACACAGAGAGCACTAGTGGAAGCTGAGGAACGAACAATGCCTTCAAAAGTGGGAGGAGTGGAAAGTTGTTCTCAATGTAAAATTCTCTTTCCAAACTATCCATCAGGTGACAAAGAGTTGTTCGGGACTCAATTGTACTTTGCCTTCATTTCTTCACAGGAAGCTACTAAAGGATGTGCTCCTCTAAAGCGAGTAAAGAAACTTGAAAAGGAGATGACCGGATCCAGGAAACAAGATGAACAGCCCAGAATGATAGTGCAAGGAAGAGCCACACAGCTCTGCAGCAACTGTGAGAACTTGTGCAAAGTGGGGAGGGTGTGGGTGCTCAGCCTGGTTTCCAGAGTCCAGCTCAGTGCTTGATACCTCACATTCATAACAAGTGAGGCCTGGAAGCAGAGCAAGTATGGAGAAATTGTTGAACTGTGACACCAATACAGAAGGAAACAGCTGGTAAGGACACACATGATACCTTATACATGGTAAACAGCATACAAGGACAAGGCTGGGCTCCTCTGACCAGGATGTGTTTTAAAATGCAAAAATCAGTAGCATATTCAAAGAAAAAACAAAATACTCTGGAGAGATGATGCAGTGGTCACCTTTTTTACTCCCTAGACCAAATATGACTGCACACTTTATTCCCGGCTGTCCACACCCCACACAGGGAGGTGTCTGCATAACTGATGACTTCTCACAGACCCACTAGGATACCACGTCCCCCAACATTTTCAGGAATCTATTTCTCGAAATGTTTTAGAAGCTGCCTATGGTCGTTACTTTCACAGAGTGTGTGTGCTAAGGGCAGAAACGTGGAGAAAAGTATTGACTAACAGGCTGAGAGAAGCCATAAAGCAGACTGAGGGTTTAAACTATGGTGGTTGCCGAAAGTACCTTCTGGTTAAACTGTACAAGTTTGAAAATAAATGTGTTACATTCTTTTTTTTTTTTTTTTTTTTTTAAGAGAGGGTCTCCTGTCACCCAGGCTGGAGTGCAGTGGGGTGACCTTGGCTCACTGTAACTTCCACCTCCCAGGTAGCTGGAAGTACAGGTACACACCACCACACACAGCTAATTTTTAAAATTTTTTTGGTAGACATGGGATTTCACCAGGTTGCCCAGGCTGGTCTTGAACTCCTGGGTTCAACCAATCTGCTTGCCTCAGCCTCCCAAGTCCTGCCATTATGGACATGAGTCACTGAGCCCGGTCATTTTCCTTTTTTAATGAAGAAATGTAGTGTAAGATTAAAAGGTGTGTGAGTGGTGCTTATGCACATGTGGGTAGAGGGAGCACCTGAGAGTAAGTGAACTTAAAGCCGAGTCTATGCCCAGACTGGCTGGTGGCCCGTGCCCTGGCCCAGAGGATTTCTTTCATAAATTTATTACATTGATGAAAGTTGCTACGGTATATAAACAACTCAAAGAAGCTCCTAGCTGACAGACCGGGTGGAACACATACCTTAGTGATCTGTACAAAGATCTAAACTAACGTCAAGGAAATAGCTCCCTTTCTGAGAGAGGCTGATGCAGGTCAGTATAGAGGTTAGGGAAACACTTTCTTGTTACCCTCGGTGTGTGGAATGGGAGAGGGAGAGGCAGAAATCAAATATACTCTCTTTAGAACTCTTTAAGACTAGGAAATGTAAAGTGTAATTCAAAGCAAAAATATCCATAAAATATTAAAGCCAGTTTAGGAAAGAAATGCATAAATCACCTGTGATTTCTGAATGGAGCAGGAAGGAAAACCTAGAGAAGCCCTGCCCCAACCCGCCAGGCTCCGGGGCCACAGTGCCTCCAGGTCAGCCCTTGCTCTGAGTGCGAACACCCCACCTTGGAGCACCCTCGATCCCCCTGCCCCGTCATCCCAGGCACCCCTCCCACATGACCACGTCAGGAGCTCTCAGTGCTTCTGGTTGTCATCTTTGCCTCTGTAGCACCGCAGCCATTTGATCCCCTGCAATGTTCTCCTCAAATTATCTTTTGTTTTTACCTCGATACACTTCTATTTTCTCTGCTGTGACTTGGGTTTTCCCTAACTCCTACTTTTCCTTTTGAGGATACCTATTGAAGCGGCATGCTGTGGCTGAGATGAAATGGAATCATTTTGCTCTGAGGCACATCAATGAGAAATGGTGGTCATTAAGCACAACACCTACATCTCTGACCATGGCTACTTCCCATTAAGTAGCAAAGATGCAGGTAACATTTAATTACTGAGCTCCAGGTACTTTCTTCTACTCAGCAGGAAATTGTTGAAGTCCCTGACCCTTAAGTAGGATAGTTATGCCAGGCACAGTGGCCCTGTATTACAGGCATGGGCCTGTAATCCCAGTAATTCGGGAGGCCAAGGCGGGTGGAACACTTTAGCTCAGGAGTCCCAGACCAGCCTGGGCAACATAGTGAAACCTCATCGCTACAAAAAAGAAAAAAACCGCCAAAAATTAGCTGGGACCACAGGCGTGCACCACCACCCCTGGCTACTTGGGAGGCTGAGGTGGGAGAATCAGTTGAATCTGGGAGGTGGAGGGTGCTGTGAGCCAAGATCGTGCCACTATACTCCAGCCTGGATGACAGAGTGAGACTCTGCCTCAGAAAAAGAAAAAAAGTATAGTCCTATGACTAAATTGAGTGTTTAGCAATTTTCTTGTAATAGAAATAAAACTATTTCTCTGGAAGAAAGTTTAGACTATAACAATTTCAAGAATACAGTTGGTAAGACCCTGGACAAGCTACTTGAATTGGTCGAGTCTCAAGTTTTCTCATTTATAAAATTGACCAGGCTGGGCAGGGAAGCTCATGCCTGTAACCTTAGCACTTTGGGGGACTGAGGTGGGAGGATTGCTTGAGCCCAGGTATTCAAGATAAACATGGGCGACATAGCGAAATCCTGTCTCTACAAATAATTTAAAAATTAGCCAGCTGTGGTGGCACATGCCTGTGGTCCCAGTTACTCAGGCAGCTGAGACAGGAGGATCACGAGCCTGGGGAGTTGAGGCTGCAGTGAACTATGATCACACCACTGCACTCCAGCCTTGGTGACAGTTAGACCCTGTCTCAAAAACGGTCCCCCAAAAAATGACTGCATTGTACTAGACAGAGGATCCCTCAAGGTAAAGAATTCGGAGATCTTACGGGATCATGTCAGAACCAGCCACAAATCTGCTAAAGCTCTGCTCTGACGATCGTCCACTCACCTGATATGGCTGAAGCTGTAGCATCATCTTCATTGACTCAAACTATATCTGAAGCATTAAAGGGTAATAACACATCCCTATTAACTGTTTCTATCCTATGAAAATATAGATCTCCAACTCTTCTATAAAATTAGTTAAGAATATGAGATTTTTTTTTCTATATTTTCCTTTTGTTATTGACTGTGTTCCACTGAGTCAGAAAAACAGAAGGTCTGTCACCCCACCATCCCATTTTGCTGATAGGGACACAAAAGCATAGGACAGTTGAGTGATTAGTCAAGAGTCACGGGTTGGGACTCTGTCCATGCCTTACTCACTGGATTCTTCTTTTTCTGCTGGGGAAAAGGAGGCGCATCTGCTACTCTTCCCATCCAGTTCCTGAGCAGAAAGCATGGACCCCAGGAAGCCCACGCTGTGCTGGTCTGGCTGCTGCTCTCCCCACACTCCCTATGGTGGGGGCCTGATGCCCCCTCCAGAATATGAGATTTGTTTTTTTTTTTGAGACAGAGTTTCGCTCTTGTTACCCAGGCTCTAGCACAATGGCGCGATCTTGGCTCACTGCAACCTCCGCCTCCCGAGTAGCTGGGATTACAGGCATGTGCCACCATGCCCAGCTAATTTTTTGTATTTTGAGTAGAGACGGGGTTTCACCATGTTGACCAGGATGGTCTCCACCTCTTGACCTCGTGATCCGCCTGCCTCGGCCTCCCAAAGTGCTGAGATTATAGGCGTGAACCACTGCGCCTGGCCCGAGATTAACAGTTCATTTTAGTAACTCCAGGAATAACAAATATGTAATAACATTTTTGTTATAAAGAATATTTTGGGCCAGGCTGGTGGTTCATGCCTGTAATCCCAACACTTTGGGAGGCTGAGGGAGGCGAATCACTTGAGGTCAGGAGTTTGAGACCGGCCTCGCCAACATGGTGAAACTGTTTCTATTAAAAATACAAAAATTAGCCAGGCAGGGTGGCATGTGCCTGTAGTCCCAGCTACTCAGGAGGCTGAGGTGGGAGAATCACTTAAACCTGGGAAGTGGAGGCTGCAGTTAGCCAAGATCACGTCACTGCACTCCAGCCTGGGCAACAGAGCGAGACTCCATGTCAAAAAAAAAAAAAAGGATTTTATAATCATAAGGTATTTTCAATAATCTATAATCTGGCACATCACTTAGAAGAGTACTATAAAACAAAGAAGTACTGCAGAAGAAAACACGGGTCAATACAGACAGGTTAATAATCACAACCATATTCCTTGCTTAAAAACAACTCAGGAAAGAAATCTTAAGATGCACATAGTGGCACTGATGCCTTCATTTAATTTCCACTGTCCACCAAACAACCCTAAATCTTTGTTACAAAAAGTGCGTCCATATCCTTCAACTCCAGCAAAGCCATCTCTCCCTTCCTGTGAGATGCTTCAGGGCTCTGCGTCATTCTCCAGCAAATCTGAGAGGGGCTAATACCAAGGTCACGCTATTCCCAGGAACTTCCAGCCCTGCTGGGAATAACCAACTACCCATATCTAATCTACGGTTAGGTTAACAAATACCTTCCACGGTCTTCATTAGCAAATGTCCTGGCAGGGAAAGCCAACATTCTCATTAGGTCCTGGGTTCTTCCTGTTAACTGTTTACATGACTGTCCTTCATCACATACACAGTTCAGCCTCGGCTACAGCCCATCACCACTGCAAAGCAACAACTTCCCATTCAGACTCAGGCACTGTTTCAATTCATTACAGAGAACTACTTTTCTTACCCTTTTGTCCTGAAAAGTGGTTCAAAGAAAATAAGCATTGTCTAAATGTTGAGAGACCCTAACTGCTGGTAGCCAGAGTCACAAGTTTTAAAATATTCAAATTACATTCTCATATGCCTGTCGGTAGGCTTTACAGGTAATTTACTGTCCCAAGCAGTTATCTTTTGAGATGAAAGGGGGGGGGGTCTGTTAATAATTAGACCAAGACCACCAGTATAAACTGGGCTTGTCCCAGACTCCAGGACATATGGTTACCCTACTGTCCCTATCAGGTCTTTCCTAATTAGTTTTGTGTAGGCTTTGCCAATTTTCATCTAATTAAGTTCAAGGATTAGGTTCTTTGTATTTTAAAGACTCCATTCAAAAAACTAAAGCTGTCATGCAAATGAAGCTGGGACTTCAGTGGTTAAAAAAAAAAAGAATATGAATGAGTCCTGAATATTTAGTGACTAATTCTGAAACCTAAACACCTTTTAGAGAAGCCCGACTCATTTCAAAATAATCGAGAATTAAGCTTAGCAAAGTGAAATAAAAGCTGTGGATAGTAATTTAAGGCTTCTGCGTAGGTGAAGGGGTGAAGCTGAAACAAAACAATAGCTGCTGCAAGTGAGCGTTCCTTACTCTAGAATAATTGGCACAGGCTGTGGCAGGAGACCCTATCTGCAGTCTTCCCTTCACAAACATCTCATCTGGGGTAATCAATCAGTTAAGTACACCAGGTATCACCTTAAAAAAATAAAGTGGCAAACGTGGCAGCATTCTGCAGAATGAATACAAGCAGAGCTATCTTCAAATGAACAAAGAAGTCCTGTGCATATGTAGCACTCAGTATTTACTGAACACTCATGTGCAGGGCGCCGTACCAGACAGTGAAAGCCCAAATGCCACACAAAAAAGAAACAAGCGTGAACTTAAGATAGAGCAGGCGAGTGTGGCATTAGTCCCAGCCCAGGCCTGCCACGAAGCGGCTACCAGGGCCTCTCTCCAAAGGCGTTTCTGATACCGTGCTCACCCAGGTGCCAGGTCCGGCCCTCTGACCTCCATGCCTGGGTCCCTCTTAGCTCCCTCTCGACTCCAGTCAACATGGACCACACACCAATGTCACACAGGACCCAACATATCTCTATGTGAGAACATGATAGAAGCTCTAGTCTAGGGGATTGCCAAAAAACAACACAAATCAAAAATAAAAATCAAAACAAACTTACAGGGGCGAGGTGGATTTAAGCCATAAGGGATGGAGCTGGCAGGCCCAGCGCAGCCAGAGTTAAAGGGAGGGTAGAAATCCGGCTGTTCTATGTCAACTCTAACTGAAGTGCTGGCGACTTCAGTTAAAAGAAATACGGGCCAAAATACATCATCTGTGAGTCAAATAGGACCTACAGATTCATGTCCTGCTGGGTATTTTTTCATTTACACCTGACTTTCTATATAATCTTACTTGACAAAGACATTCAACACCATGTTAACTTACAGCAGTCTGACTTTTGAAGTCTTAAAAAAAAAAAAAACACTTTAAAAGACTGAAGCAGCACTGGGATGGCGGAAGCTGATGAGTGAGGACAGCACCGTGAGACTGGGCAGGGGGCAGGGAGCAAAGGCACCTGCAGCCCAGCTCTGCCACTCCAGTCCTCCAAAGTAGAGCACATGCTCTCAAAGCTCTGGGTTTGGGTCACGCATTATATGCAGAACTGTCAGTGTTTCTGTCATTCACACAGTGTTCAGTGGGGGTGGGGGGGTTACATGCCACAGGTGTGGACCCTAGGTTTTGAGCATGACAGCTGTGAGGCTGAAGACTCCACGTCTGCCACCTGCAGTTCATATGAAGTCTGCAGGGGACTCTCACTTCACATCTACCTCACAAAGTGACCATTCTTAAAGTTTTCTTTAACAAAAGAGGATAAGAAAAACACTGGAGAGGGGACTGAGGGAAGGGAAGGAAGGGAGTGTGTTTGTTTATTTGGGGGAAAGGGGTGGGGAAGGGAAGTTAGTAAAGCTTTAAATTCCATAGGGCCAAATTCCCAGGGATGCAGTAAGGATATTTCAAAGCACAGGCCATCAGCAAAGGCAATCCCACAGAGAAGAGACAGGCTTTTCAACCCATGGAGCTGGAACGACTGGACATCCAAATGCAGGAAGATGAAACGAGACACAGACCTTACCCTTTAGAGGATCCCAGGCCTAAATGCAAAGGGCAAAACTACAAAACTCCTACAAGAAAACAGAGGGGAAAATCTAGATGACCTTGGGTTTGGTGATGACTTTCTAGACACGACACCAAAGACACACTCCATGTAAGAACTGATAAAGTTAAAAACTTCTGCTCTACAAAAGACACTGCCAAGAAAATGAGAACACAAGTCACAGACTGAGAGCAGAGTCACAGACTTAATAAGACTTATCTAAAATATACAAAGAACTTCTAAACTCAAAAGTACAAAAACAGCCCAATTAAAAAGTAGCCAAAGACTTTAACAAGCACCTCGCCAAAGTTAAACAGATGGCCCAAAAAAGCATGTGAAGTCATCGTTGTCATCAGGGAAATGCAAATAGAAGCAACAATGAGATGCCACCATACACCTATCAGAATGGCTGAGAGGACTGACGGGAAATGCAGATGAGGATACGGAGCAAGAGGAACTCTCCTTCGCTGCAGCTGAGAATGCAAAATGGTACAGTCACCTGGGAAGACAGCTGGCAGTTTTCTACAACACTAACCATACTCATCACAGGATCCAACAAGTGAGCTCCTCGGTATTTACCCAAAAGAGCTGAAAAGTTAATGTCCACACAAAAATCTGCATATGGGTGTTTCCAGCACTTTTATTCATAATTGCCAAACTCAGAAGCAACCAAGGTATCCTTCAGTTGGTGAATGAATAAACTTTGGCACATTCAAAAAACGGAATACTATTCAGTATTTTTAAAAAACTGAGCTATCAAATCATGAGAAGACATGGGAGAAATTTAAACGCACATTTTAAGTAAAAGAAGCCAAACTGAAAAGGCTACTGAAGGATTCCAAGTATGTAACACTGTAAAACAAAACAAGGCAAAACTATGAAGACAGTAAAAAGGAGGGGCTGCCAGGGGCTGAGGGGAAGGCGGATGAACAGGCAGAGCACAGAGGATTTTCAGGGTAGTGAACTGTTCTGTATGATACATACATGAGAGTATTTGTTATAAACATGTTTAAACCCACAGAATGTTCAACACCAAGAGGGACTCCTGTTGTAAAGTGTGGACTCTGGGTGATGATAGTGTCACTGATGGTAACAAAGGTACCGCTCTGGTACGAGGTATCCACGGGGGGGACTTGGGAAATCTCTGCACATTCCATTCAATAATTTTTTTTAAAGCAACCTATTAAGGAAAAAAGTCCTCAAATTATCCATGTTAAGTAGATTCTAGGGAGAAACTGGTAGTACTTTTCCTCTGGCTTATTTATAATAAAATCATTCTTTTCTTCACACATCCGTCTACTCACTACGCAAAAACAAAAACTTTACAGAAATAAATAAAATACACTAAACTTCAGATCATCTGTGGAAAGAGGTAGGTGAATATACAATGCCACTAATTAATAATTAAAATAATTAATAATTCACAATGAGTGAGATCTTTAAGACAGTATTCTAAACTAAAAAGCCCTACAAATAAGAGAAATGTTTTTAAGTATCTCCTATGAGATACCATACTTTTCTCTCTCTGCTCATTTGATCCTCACAATTTTAAACTCCTTGAGGGCAAAACTCATTTTGTTCTAGGTGCCAAGAACCAGTAATTACCCTCTAAGTACTTGCTGAATAAATGAATAGTAGATATTATCTCTCATTCATAGGTGAGGACAAAAAGATTGATCACAGATAACATAAATGGCCCCAGTCAATACTTAAACGTCACAACAGAAGAGATGCACCATGCTAGGAGAACACACACTCCGCCCAGAGCCTTTGCCTGCTCAGAAAAGACATCCCCATGCCCACCCCAAACCCTACCCCTCAGATTCCCAGACAGCCAGAAAGGGATCGAGGGGCAGACCAGCCAAGCCAAGCCAGCCAACCTCTACCCCAATTCCCCTCACTCCCAACCAATACGGCAACAAGAGCCATACTGTTGCCAAGGGGACTTTCAAATACAGGACATCAATATCTTCAGAAACAGAAGAGGAAAAACATCCTTCAAGGATGATCAACTAGAATTCTGAGAATTCAGAGTTTGAAACGCCTCCCCGGAGGTTCCACAGAGGTTCCCTGAAGGTCTCACAGATTCTTTCCACAGCCCCAGCACACAGCAGAGCCCAGCATTAATATAGTAACTTAATAAGCATTTACCCAAAGGGTAAGATGTAAGAGCTGACAGTGATTATCTTACATTTCCAAAATAACCTACTTCCCCGCACAATCATTCAACTATCCTTTCAGCTAAACACTAGGCAACATGTTTAAACTGAGAGCCAGCCCTTTAACCCTTCAGAGGCACCATATTTTTAAAAATGCTTATTACCACTCCTTTCCCATTTAAATGAAATAGTTTATGTGATTTAATATAATAACACCTCTCGGAAGCTATCCCAAGGACCTAGCCTACATGCACTGATACAATCCGACGGGGCAGCTCTTACTATCCACGTTGAACATTCAGGGTTACTCTAGCCTATGTTCAGCAATTTGCTCACAACCCATAGCCACTCCACACAGCAAAGTCCAGGCTGACTCTAGTTATCTCTTTGGCTAAGACAACTAGAAATGCCTGCCTGGCAAGCAGGCAATAAACAAGCAACGTGTCGGACAGTGATGAGAGCTGGGGAGAGAGCAGCGAGGGCAGGGCTACAGCGTCCCATCCTGGGGTCAGGGAAGGCCTCTCCAGCAGGGGAGACCTGAGGGAGACCAGCAGGGAGGGGGCCAGGGAAGCTTTCCAGAGGGAACCAATCCTGGAGCAGACTGAATATGCTGGGCTCCTTCAGAACATCAACTTCTTCCCCTGGGCAAGGAGCAGGCATGACGGCTGGGCCACCCGCCTGACCAGCTGCCCGGGAGCAGGTGCACGCTCCTTCCTCTCCAGCTGCGGTCACATGCACAGGTGCATATTTTAATAGCATCATCAGCAAGAAAGGTTTAAATGCTGGAAATGACTATTCACACTTTCTGACCAACTATGTTTACTCCATGGAACCAAATTTGGGTCAGATAATGCCTAAGAGCAAACAGGCAAACAGAAGAGTTAGTGTGTACACAACATCAACACTCCTGGTACCAGGGGAGATGAGCTGGGGATAGCACCATGTTCCACACCGGGAGGGTGTGCATCTTCAGGATCCTTCCTTGCCTGACAAAACCCACTCTCTTGGCTATGGAGACTACTCTGAGATCACTTCTGCTTGGTGAGCAGGTGGGGTGCCAAGTCCCAGCAACAGAGAGCACCAGCAAGGGTAGGGCCATCAGCATGGATCAAACCTCCCTCTACCACCTCCTTCCTCAGTGTGCTCAGAGGCAGTCCGATGCCCTGGCCTTGGCCAAGCACCAGGGCAAAGTGGGATTCAAAGGCCACCAGCAATCTTTTAAAGTGAAAGTAACTCAAAGGCATCAGGTAACTTTCTCTGTGCCCTCTTCATGGAGCTGCGAAGCACCTTCAGCAGGAAAAGCCATCACCAGCAGTAATAATGTAACTAAGAACGGGTAACTTTTATTATAAACATTAACACACCACCACCAAGTGCTACAAACTGAAAGGAAAGAATTAAGAAGTTAATTGGAGGTAAACCTGTCTCAACTAATCAAATATTTTGACTCTTCTGTTTTTTTCTTAGCCTGTTGATGCATACGCACACATTTTACATGGGTACCTCAGCTGAGAAACATTTCAGCAGGCTAGGCAACATTTTAACGTATTTCAAAATACTTCAGAATTGCATTTTCAATTCTAATTTCTAAACTAATTTTAGATCAGAATTTAAGCCACAACAGCTATGCAGCCATTAGTTTTGCCCTTATATTCCTTCTTCTCTATGTGGTATTTTGCACCATTAAATAAAGCTACACAATAATCAAGTGCTGAATGGAAGAGGATATGACAGCTGCTTCTGCACACCCAGTGCAGTGGCCTTCATCACTCACAACCATAGCTTCCTACTCCTCCCAGAACAGATCTACTGCATGGTACATGATCTCCAAGTCTCCACACCAATCCATTTTCTATCTTGCCTCTATTTCTTTTTTTTCTTTTTACTGCGTTTTAGGTTTTGGGGTACATGTGCAGAACATGTAAGATAGTTGCATAGGGTACACACGTGGCAGTGTGTTTTGCTGCCTTCTGCCCCTTCACCCACATTTGGCATTTCTCCCCAGGCTATCCCTCCCCCGCTGTCCCCCGCCCCCGCTGTCCCTCCCCTATTTCCCCGAATAGACCCCAGTGTGCGGTACACCCTTCCCTGTGTCCATGTGTTCTCATTGTTCATCACCCGCCTATCAGTGAGAATATTCGGTGTTTCATTTTCTGTTCTTGTGTCAATTTACTAAGAATGATGTTCTCCAGATTCATCCATGTCCCTAGAAAGGACACGAACTCATCATTTTTGATTGCTGCATAATATTCCATGGTGTATATGTGCCACATTTCCCTAGTCCAGTCTATCATCGATGGGCATTTGGGTTGGTTCCAGGTCTTTGCTATTGTAAACAGTGCTGCAATGAACATTCGTGTGCATGTGTCCTTATAGTAGAACGATTTATAGTCCTTTGGATATATACCCAGTAATGGGATTGCTGGGTCAAATGGAATTTCTATCTCTAGGTCCTTGAGGACTCGCCACACTGTCTTCCACAATGGTTGAACTAATTTACACTCCCACCAGCAGTGTAAAAATGTACCTATTTCTCCACATCCTCTCCAGCATCTGTTGTCTCCAGATTTTTTAATGAACGCCATTCTAACTGGCGTGAGATGGTATCTCAATGTGGTTTTGATTTGCATCTCTCTAATGACCAGTGATGATGAGCATTTTTTCATGTTTGTTGGCCTCTTGTATGTCTTCGTTTGTAAAGTGTCTGTGCATATCCTTTGCCCATTTTTGAATGGGCTTGTTTGCTTTTTTCTTGTAAATCTGTTTGAGTTCTTTGTAAATTCTGGATATCAATCAGCCTTTTGTCAGATGGGTAAACTGCAAAAATTTTTTCCCATTCTGTTGGGTGCCGATTCACTCTAGCGACTGTTTCTTTTGCCGTGCAGAAGCTAAAAACGATGGTTAGATGCCACAAAGTAGGTGGCAATGCCTTAACTGTATGCGTGTTGTCAGGCCCGAGAGCCTCTTCCATCCTTGTCAAGGGGAGTGCTAACCTTCTCTCCTTTCATACAACACTCTTGCCTCTATTTCTAAGTTAAATCACAAACCCTGACTTTTTGTCTGCATGGTCTGGCTCTGGCTACTGGGCCTTCTGTCCAGTTAAGTGTGACCCAAGACCTCCCCAGTAGAGTGAGTGAGTGAGTGAGCTGCTCCCCTTTCAGCTCCTGCTTAAGACCTGGCTTGAGCTCTGTGTCCCCAGGCCCTCTTTCTCCACTTGCAGCTGTCTGTCTGCTGAGCACAGTATCCATGCTACTGATCGATCAAGGACAATGCCACAGGAGCTGGCACTAAAGCAAAATGGAAGACCCTGGACCCCTCAATGACCACAAGGAACAGAGTCTCCCCACATCCTGGAACCCCTGTAACAGCCATCCTGTCACTGGAAAGAGAAATTAACATCTCTCTGTTGCATCCTCTCAGGCGTCTGTTGGAGTGGTTTAGCCCTCTCCTAAGTCCTAAGTTGACTACTCTATTAAACACAGGAGCCCATGAACAAACTATGATTTAAACGCCACTTTTCAGAATCACATCTCACAGAAAAACACATTAGTAACTTCTACTTTTGGAGTGGCATTTTACATATTATTTTATGTCATCACGTGCCAGGCACGGATTTTATAAGTATTGCTCCCATCTTACAGTGGGGAAAGCATACATTAAAAAACCAGGTAACTAGACAGGAAACAGCACCCAGCAGTACCAGGCCCAAGACAAAACACATTCAGATGTGTAATTCAGAGCAGGAGTCGGCACGCTACGGCCCACCGGCCAAAATCCCCCATTAACATTTTTACTGGACACAGTGACTCTCACTTTCGTTACTGTCTACAGCTGTTTCTGCATTACAGCGGCTGAGCTGAGTAGCTGGGAGCAGGACCCCACAGCCTGCAAAAACCCTAAAATATCTACCAGCTAGGCCTTTACATGAAGAGTCTGCTGACCCCGATCTAGAGCCTTCACTTTTATGCTGGTGCCCCACTTCCTGGAGGTAAGCCAGGTATGTGTGGACTTTGCCTAAAGCAACTCATTCCCAAGTGCAGTGTCCTCCTAAGCAGCGTGCCTTCCCATCCACCGCAGAGCTGCTTCCCACTCCCCCTCCTGCTACCCAAATCACAGGGCCTGACTGGTGCAGGCTGTGTCCTCCTGACACCAAGACACTTGGTTACATCTGTGGATGCCGCACCTCCTACCTTTTCAATTCTAACAGAACTCCTTCAAAACACATCATTTCAGATGAAACAGTCCTGGAGACTTGATTGCACAACTTATATACTTAAATGACTGAACTGTACATTTAGATGTGACATGTATTTTACCAGTTAAAAAGATTTTCTGAAAAGTAATTTCAAAAATAAAATTTTTTGTGTAAGCTCTGTAAAACATAAGCACGTTTGATTCAAGTTAGATGAAAAACCTGGAATTGGCAGCGCTGGAGCAGGAAACACACGCGTCAGATTCTGCATGGCTTTGTGGTTATACATTCAGTCTACTTTGGTTTTGTGCATAAAAGGCAGTTTCAAGTAACTAAAAACAGACAGAGCACGCCTCAAAATAGAACCCCCAAAGACCACGAACAGCAGAGTATGTTCGCTTTATCCCACTGTCTAAGCAGCATGACAGCCGCGTCAGCGAGGGAGGCTAAGTGAGTCACCAAACCCCTCCGAAGCATCACTCTGACTAAGGTACGAGAAAAAGTGACTTCTTCCACACAATTCGTTTCACACAACAAATATTTTGTGAGTACGCACTATATATCTGGTGCGGTGGCACAGTTATCCAGTATTCTACAGCATAAACTAATATTTCATTCCAAATATCCCTTATCATCCAGGAACTAAGATGACACTCAAGGCTGAATGAGGCAAAATGTTGTCACCATATGTTATCATTTCATGAGCCAAGAGGTTACTTCTAGAATAACTTTTATGATTTTCAATTTAAAGAATATCAAGATAAAAAATAAGAGATGCCTTTACACAAAAATGCTAGCTATAAACAAAATTATTCAGGTTTGCAGTGCCACTGGATTTAACATGACTGGTAAACACAATGCAAGAAGACACGGGCTGGAGCCTGCCCTGCTTCTCACAGGCTCTGTGTCCTGCAGCAAGTCTCCTCACTAATTTGGTCCCAGTTTGTCTCCTGCCTGATTTGGCCCAGAAGAGACACAAAAGTCTTTTCTAGGGTTACAATGCAGGGCAAAGTGAAAACAGGAATGGGTTAGGAGAACTGTTCAAGAGCTGTTCTTAAGAACCATTAAAGCCGGGCACGGTGGCTCACACCTGAAATCCTAGCACTTTGGGAGGCTGAGGTGGGTCGATCACCTGAGGTCAGGAGTTCAAGACCAGCATGGCCATTATGGTGAAACCCCATCTTTAAAAAAAAAAGAACCATTAAAAAGGTACACTGATAAGAACACCTGGCTGCTCCCTGCCAGCCCCTGTACCCCCAGATTGGTCAGGGACCAAACTCTTGCTGATGCAGCTCACAAGTCTCTCCGAAGTGCCCACTCGTCTGTAGCCCACAAGCAAGCCTCTCAGCTATGATTCTCTTCATTTCTCACCTGGCTGTTGCATAAATCTCTTATGTCTCCCATGCCCCAGCCTCACCTTGCTCTGAACCTGTCAGGGTGCTCTTCCAATATGGAACCCTGGTCATGTTGCTTGCTGAGAATAATTCAATCCACCCCAACTGCTCTGCATAACCCCTAGGTATCCTCAGATTCCAGCCACCCCTCCTCCCCTCTCCAGGCCTGATGTTGCCAGGCTACAGTTCTGTGGCTGAGGCAGTAGGTTCTCCCTCACCAAGTGTGCAAAGTCAGCCACCCTGGGTAAATCCTGTCCACCTTGTCTGCCTCAGCCAGGGTCTGTGGGAGCCTTTGTACTTTCTGAAACACAATATCCCACTGCCCTCTGCCCTCCCAGGGCATCCCAGAGTGTGCCTATGGGCAGGGGGAGGGGGAGGAGACAGAGAGAGAGAGTCTAAAATCCGCTTTACTTTCTCTTAGAAACAGTGATTCTCCACAAATGGGTATACAGTAGAATCATCTGAGATTGTAATGCATGCGTGGCAAAAATCCACTAGATTAAAAAAAATGAATAATGAGGTTGGTGGTTAAAGGAGCTGCCTATTACTCCCCGACCCCAGCCTTCTGTGAACATCAACGTTAAGGCTCCCTGGCTGGAGGAGCCACCAAGAATCCTATAGAACAAGGTGGGGACAAGTGAGCAGAAGAGAAAGGCTCACATAAGAAAGACCTAAGAACAAGGAGGAGGCTGACGAGTAAAGGCAGCCTTACACCTCTGTCCTTTGGAGGCTAATCTGATCCATCTGATTGGTGGAGCAGCAGGCAGCTGGGCGGCGGGTGGGAGGAGAGGGGACAGGAGGACCCTAAGTCAGAGGAGTTAAATCTTAGCTAGGGTTGCAGCTGTGAGTCACTGGATGGAGAGATGACAGAGGCTGGAAGTAGTAGCAGCAGGGAAGAAATGCAGACAGGCGTTCCCTGGCAGCTCAGGTGGCCCTGGGCTGGTAGGGGCTGCCCTTCCCTTCATTCCAGCCAATGTATTCTTAGAGAGATCAGCATAACCAGATGGAAAGGAATGCTGTTACCTTCCACTTTTCCTGAACTGTGCTCAACAGAGAACTGGATGCTGCCTTAATGTTCTCCCAGTAGGTGTCCAGGAGGGGTTAGAAGGAATCTCAGGCCAGCGGCAAGCCAGCCAGGGAAGGGCCCACTACGGCAGCTGAGGAAGACAACCCTCAGCCCTCAACACACTTCAGCTTTCAATCAGGGATAATTTATGGGTCAGACTGCATTTCACGGAGCTTTAGCAACTTCAGAAGCTGCTGATGACAAGCCTGGTCCTACCCAGCTTGCCAGGGAGGAAGAACAGAGCTGCAGGAGGGGCAGTGGGATCTCAGACACAGCAGAAGCTGAAGGGGAGGATGGAGGGCATTTCTGACCCCTTGCAGTACTCACTGGTAAAGATGGAATAATGTGACTCTCAAAAAAAAACTTAGGATTTTTTTTTTTTCACTTGGAAGGTTATAGATAAATAGTAGTTTGGAAATTTAGGGATTTGGGGGGAGAGACGTGGTTAAGACTAAAAGAAAAAGAATATAAAATGAGGACTAATAAATGGCATTATTTAATGGCAATCAAACAAGAAAAATATCCAAAATATTTTCGCATCATGAACCAGATATAATTCGGGGAGTACATCCCAGTCTTTAGGTTTTATACTGGATGTAGACCTAGATTCCGTGTTTCTTAAAATCCATTTTGCTCTGCTATAGAAAGGTCACTTGTTTCCAGAGAAAAACATTACTAGCGCTGGTTAGCATATTAAAATAAAAATGTGACAACAGAATTCAGTAACAGCTATTTTCAAGTAAACAAGAAAACCACAGATCAATTTTATTAATAACTGGTTACACCTAAAACCAAGCTTTAAAGTAGAAATGTACTGGGTTGCAGAAACCACAAGCCCCTGAAGTAGGAGAGTGAGGGAGTAGAAAGGCAGGGTGGCCACCCACAGCACAGCCAGTAGACCCTGTCCACAGTTCTGACGGGCCATGCACCTTGTCCCTTTGGGCTGCCCATTCCACAGGTCAAGGCCATACGTCCGAGTGTACAGGAGGACATGGGCAAGAAACACACTAATTTCAATACAAAGGTATCCCACAACTACAGTCATTCAAAATACTTCTAAGAAAGGAGAAACAGAATTCTTCTAAGAATTACCAAAAGCCCCCATATATGGCTGCTCAGTATAAAAATTACCATCTGGTTCAGTTAAGAATATCGTCATTTGACAAACATCATTAACTCAAGTAAAAATCATCAATGGATGCCAAATGAGTGGCTGATGGTTAGAGGAGGAATAGGCTATCCCATGGTCTCAAAGTATTTCCCTATAAGATATTTATTAACAAAGGGAAAAGGAGTGATTTTACAGGGGAGAATCGTGGCAAGAGGGCAAAGTTAACACTGCCTGTGTGGATCATACCGAAATCATGTGTTCCTGATGTGAGGCACTGAGGACACATCATTTAGCCTAGGGAAATGCCAGATAAACCCAGATTGAAGGACAAATGAACTACAAAATAACTCGTCTGCACTTTTCAACAATGTCAAGGTCATGAACAGCAAAGACAAGGTCAAGGTTAAAGGACACTTAAAGAGATATACCACATAAATGCTGCATGTGATCCCACACTGCTCCCTGGAACACCAGAAAGTTTTTGTTTATTTTGCGACAAAGAATTCACTGGGACAACTGGTAGAATGTGAATAATGTCTGTAGATTATGTAATTGTGCTATATCAACATTAATTTCCCTGATTTTGATTACTGCATTGTGTTAATGTAGGTGGATGTCCTTGTTTTTAGGACACACACAATGTTTATTTAAGGGTAAAAGGAGCATTATATCTGCAACTTCCAATGGTTCTGAAAAAAATAATGTAGGTCAGGCACAGTGGCTCACACTTGTAATCCCAGCACTTTGGGAGGCCAAGGTGGGTGGATCACCTGAGGTCAGGAGTTCAAGACCAGCCTGGCCAACACAGTGAAACCCCATCTCCATAAAAAATACAAAAAATTAGCTGGGCTGGTGGCGTGCACCTGTAATCCTAGCTACTTGGGAGACTGAGGCAGGAGAATAGCTTGTACCTGGGAGATGGAGGCTGCAATGAGTCGAGATCATGCCATTGCACTCCACCCTGGGCAATAAGAGTGAAACTCCATCTCAAAAAAAAAAAGGGCAGAAAAAAAGAAATAATAATGTACATTTGTAGAGAAAATAATAAAGCTGATGTGGTAAATACTAACAATAAAGGACTCTGGGTTTAAGACTTACAGGAGTTTTCTATTAAGTTAATTTTTTTCAAAACAAAAATTACCCCCTCAGAAAAAAATTGTGGTTAAAAATAACCATCCAGCTGGACATGGTGGCTCATGCCAGTAATCCCAGCACTTTGGGAGGCCAAGGTAGGCAGATTACTTGAGGACAGGAGTTCAAGACCAGCCTGGCCAACACAGTGAAACCCCATTTCTACTAAAAATACAAAAAATTAGCTCGGCATGGTGGTACACATCTATAATCCCAGCTATTCGGGAGTCTGAGGCACAAGAATTGCTTGAACCCAGGAGGTGAAGGTTGCAATGAGCCGAGGTCACGCCACTGCACTCCAGCCTGGGTGACAGAGTGAGACTCCATCCCAAAAAAAGACCATCTGGCAGAGTTAAGAATACTGCTATTTTGTGGACATCCCAGTAACTAATTTTTCGCAATACTACATACTCCATCCACTAGTAAATCATGAAGTTATGGTTAAGAGATTTCTAAACAGTTCTTTAACTACTCAGAGATCTTCAGAAGCAAAAAGCAAGTTTTCCCCTCTGTAATCTGTTTGATTAAGCTTAAAGTTCTAATATTTATCTTTTGTTTCCATTCCTTTCTTTTAAAGTAATCAACATGGCAGTACCTCATCATATGCTTGAGGTTTCCTGGACAAAAACCTGTTACTATTTCTGTCTCTAATTCATCCTTTTTGCTTGCTGTGCTGCGGGCATGACATCAATTTATTATAACCAATAATTTACAGTGCTTCCCAGTCACTAACTTACCACCATATACACATGATTCAGAGAAAAGGAACCAGAACCAGCAGACTCTTCAGTTGTTTAAGAAAAAGCCTGGTCTTTGTATTTCCCCTTTTACATAAATAAACTAGTCATCAATCTCAGACTCCACCATGTTTCCTGATAACTAGGGAAAACCAACAGGTCTACCAGATGTTTACGGCTGCTTGTTAAAAGATACACACCCAAACTGGAAGAGTACTGTGATCACAGAACTGAGCCTGGCATTCCTACTAATGACTACTAGTCTTAGCAGCCTGACTCTTAAACACACAAACCCACACGTGCTATTCTGCTCTAAGTGAAGAACTTTGATTTTGAAGATTGTTTATTAATGTGCTCTACCTCATGATCCTGGTATGGTAGCGTTTTCTATTTCAAATTCCTATTGATAGCAATATGCTCCATCCTTAAAGCAGGAGGATTCAAGGGCAACTGATTTTTCATCTATGTTTCATAATGTTTGTGATACTAACTGAGAAGTTTAATTTCAAACTCCAGTCTATGACTGCTATCTTTTCTCTCCCGCTGGGTGAACCTCTAAGGCAAGAGGTTTGATTCAGGAAACAGAATGAGGGCGCACAGGCATGGTGTGCCTCACAGGCCATGGAGTGAGACTAGACAGACAAGGGGAAACCTACCAGGTATCCAGTCAACAGGAGAACCAACGACCAGTTATTTGTTTTTAAAGAGTCATATGATCCAGCCGCATGCGGTGACTCACACCTGTAATCCCAGCACTTTGGGAGGCTGAGGCAGGCAGACCACAAGAGCAAGAGACTGAGTTCCTCCTGGCTAACACGCCAAAACCCCATCTCTACTAAAAATACAAAAAGAATTAGCTGAGTGTAATGGCAGGGGCCTGTAGTCCCAGCTATTAGGGAGGCTGGGGCAGGAGAATCGCTTGAAGCTGGGAGGCAGAGGTTGCAGTGAGCCGAGATTACGCCACTGCACTCCAGCCTGGGGGACACAGCAAGATTCTGTCTCAAAAAAAAAGGGGGGGGTAATCATATGATCCACTAAAGAGAGCCACTGAACCACAGAGGCAGGGGTGGGGGTGGTAGCATGGGAGGACATCACACACTATCCCTAGGCAGGGGCAGCGGCTCTCTGTTGGGTTAGTCATCAGCTGGAGCTCTGAAGGCAGTGGCATGCCAAGTGATAGATCACCAGCAAGGTCCACTTCCCATGAAAACAGTTTGAAAAGAAGCTTTTATGTGGGCTGACTTAATACAAATAACACTTCAGAAAATAAAACGAACACTCATCAAATTATTCACTGAAAGAAAGTAAACTGTAGAAGCTAGAAGAAATAGCAGTATAGACCTTAATTAATAGGCTAGACAGAAGAAGAAATACATTTATCATCTGAGAGAAAACATGTAGGTTTGTCATTTTATTTTCCCTACACAGTGTAACAGCAGAGAGAGTGAACAAATATTCCCAGGATTCTGAGCCACAGCCTAAAACAGTCCTCCAATAAAATACTAAATTTCTAGCCAGGCACGGTGGCTTACGCCTGTAATCCCAGCACTTTGGGAGGCCAGGGAGGACAGATCATCCGAGGTCAGGAGTTCAAGACCAGCCTGACCAACATGGAGAAACCCCATCTCTGCTAAAAATACAAAAAAATAGCTGAGCATAGTGGCACACACCTGTAATGCCAGCTACTCGGGGACTGAGGCAGGAGAATCACTTGAACGCGGGAAGCAGAGGTTGCAGTGAACTGAGATCATGCCACTACACCCCAGCCTGGCCAATAAGAGTGAAAACTCAGTCTCCCCCCCAAAAAAAAAAAAAACCAACAACTAAATTTCTTTTCTCATTTTTAATCTTAAAAATCCACACTAATTTGATTGGCCAGAGGACTTAAAAAAAAAAATCACATTAATTTGCATGATACTCTAGGATACCCATGTTTCTCTCATTATAAAAAAAGTCTCTCTCCCCAATTTCAGGTAAAATTAATGTTCTATGCCATGGATTTCCACTGGCTACCCGGTACCACCCTCGTGAGTCAGCACACACTCCAAAATTAAAGAAAAACAAGACCAAACAAAACAAAGCCAAAAGGATACAAAACAAAACCTAAAAGAGAAAAATCCTGCTAAGATAACAGAGACAAATGTTGTCTAATACATTTCTTAGACAGGGCCTACTCTTGACAAATGTTTTTTATATTAACACAGCACTTGCAGTCAAAAGAAAAATAAGCCACTCACTACCCAAAATGGGAATAAAAGGCTTTTCTTCTATACCTCATTTTTGGAAATAAAAAGCCTTTGGCTGAAAGCAAAGGAAAGAGTTACACCCATATAAACCTTCAGAATGGGAAGAATTAGCATCACCAAGTGCTGCTCCAATCTGCCAACGAACAACAGTATTTAAAAACTGTTCATTCCCATTTTTAGAGCCAGCTCATGATGCTGGCTATCTGTGAATAACAATACTTTCTAGTACTTTATATAATATTTCGTTTCAATGTTAACAGAACATTTTTCTTAAATTTCTGGGTACCTCTAATAAATTAGCAGATAAATCTGCTAATTTATCATTGAAGTGCCTATATGTTAACCTCTAAGAGGAATACAGAAATAATTAAGACAAGACCCAATCTACTGTAAAACACAAAGTTGAATGTTTGGCACAAATAAACACTCAAAGAAACTAGATCTTCAAGAATATATGATCCAAACAAATATTCGGTCTTGCTAAATTTGCCAAGAGGTTTTTTAAATACTCTTAAAATGAGGGCTGCGCTGCCATGTGACACAGTCCGGTGGTACCTGGACTCTAGTAACAAAGTAAATAGCTTATTTCAAGATGGATTTAGGCTTCTTGCCCCCTGCCCCACCCATTTTCCAGAAGTAAAAAGCCATAGTGGGGTCAAGCAAGACAGGGTCCCCAAATGGGGTGAGGGTGGGCTGGTACGCTGGCCCAGCCTGGGGCATTGGCTAGGCTGCCAAGTCTTGAGTTGAGTCACAGAGGGAAAGCACTGGGAAGAAGCACTGCAGCAACAGAGGATTGCTCGCTTACAGTGGAAATCAGTGGAAACTGACGCAATAAGTAAATGTAGCTGAGACCAACGGGAGCGACATTTCTCAACTGTCAAATAAAGCAATTACAGATACGGAAAGGGAGAGAAGAGGAAGAACCCTTTGGTGTTGAAATGGGATCTGAAATATCAGGAGGATACCCGAGGACACACACACAGACACGCATATTTTCCCTCAGTCAGCCCACTGCCCAGGGCTGGCCCAGCAAATACCCACAGCAATGAGCACACCCACAGTCTAGATCTTGGCTTCTAAATTTTTTCCACTAAAAGGAACCAGAGACTCTTGGAGAAATGGCAGACTGCAGGGCTAGGGCAGAGATATCTTAGTATGCCAGAAAGAAATTGCTCCAATGATGACAAAGGTATATCAAAGAGATACAAAAGAATGGGTGTGGTGGCTCACACCTGTAATCCCAGCACTTTGGGAGGCTGAGGTGGGCAGATCCCTTGAGGTGAGAAGTTCGAGACCAGCCTGGCCAACATGGTGAAATGCCATCTCTATTAAAAATACAAAAATTAGCCAGGCATGGTGGTAAGTGGTGACTATAATCCCAACTCCTCGAAAGGTTGAGGCACGAGAAGTGCTTGAACCTGGGGGGAGGCGGAGGTTGCAGTGAGCCGAGATCGTGCCACTGCACTCCAGCCTGGGCAACAGAGTGAGATTCCATCTCAAAAAAAAGAAGTCTGGAAGAAACAGCAGCCACTGGACAAGTCTGAGGTGATTTAAACATGGAACTGTATAATAATGGTAAGAGACTATAATCCATTAGATAAAATAGAAATACAAGAGTCTATACTCATACTAGTCCACACATAAAGGGGAAAAGAAACAAGTTTTTCCTCACTTTCAGCTAATACAAGTACAAGGAATAACTAGATTAGAAAATCACCATTTAACAACCTCACAGTATTAATTTATTCTGCCAAGAAACATGAATTAATGCTAAAACTACTAGGTGCGAGTTAGAGGAGGAACAAGGTATTCAGTTTCTCCACAATGACCTTCACTAATTATAAATAGACTTTACAATGGCAAAATCTGGCCAGGTTTTCCTAATCACTCTACCTCAGTTAAGGGATCCAAGTTAATACTACCAACAACAGGGCAAACCAAACTCACAAACGTTAGGATATAAAGGGCACACAGCATCTCTTCTGTAGTATCACAAACCGTTGGGATATAAAGGGCATACATCATCTCTTCTGTAATATCTGCATACTTGAATCTAATCAGAGAAAATAAATTCAAACTGATGAACATTCCACTGGCCTGTAATCTCCAGAAGGTCATAGAGACCAAGATAAGACTGGAGACCTGTTTCAGACTGAAAGTGACTAAAAACATAGTACTCAATGCATGTAAAATGCCATGACGCTTTTTCTGTTTTAAGGAAAAGGGTTAAGTAAAAGCCTTCATCACTGAGAGACTGGAAATTGTGATACAAATGCAATATTCCATGGGGGAAAAAAAACCTGCTAAACAAAAATAACAAATAGAGGATCAGTTGCTATGCAACAATAAGACAGTTTGCATGGAGTCAACAGAGGAGGAGAAAAGGCAGTAAAAATGTATCTTTCTATATTTTCTATGTTAAATTCTCAGGGCAGGGTATAAATAGTCAATCCGAAACTGCTCCAATGGACAGGTATTTTCTTAGAAGATATGTAGTGGCAATTTCTTCCATTTCTTTTTTTTTTTTTTTTTTTTTTGAGACGGAGTTTCGCTCTTGTTACCCAGGCTGGAGTGCAATGGCACGATCTCGGCTCACCGCAACCTCCGCCTCCTGGGTTCAGGCAATTCTCCTGCCTCAGTTCCCGAGTAGCTGGGATTACAGGCACGCGCCACCGTGCCCAGCTAATTTTTTGTATCTTTAGTAGAGACAGGGTTTCACCATGTTGACCAGGATGGTCTCGATCTCTTGACCTTGTGATCCACCCGCCTCGGCCTCCCAAAGTGCTGGGATTACAGGTGTGAGCCACCGCGCCCGGCCATTTAGTGCGGAGGGTGAGGACAACACTACAATGCTAAAGACGTCTACTGGCGTGACTGACGTGTACTGCATGACAACTGAAACAGCAAGTTAGCACAGAAAGTATCCAAGTGCTTTCAATTATGTAATGAAGACTGAGGTTACTACAAGTTAGTGCTGCTAAAATACTGAACAACTTTCTTAAATTTCTCCTCCTGCCTACTGACTAACCTTGCTAAAACTTTGTGAATGTTTCTAGAAAAAAGCAGGGAAAAGAAAAAAAAAGCTCAAAAATCAGATCTGTAACTTTGGTATACAATTTGATTACAATTAAACAGTTGGAGATTAGCCAGTACCTTTTACTGTCGGGTTTTAAAAATACTTGGCCACAGGGAGTAAGGCAAATTATAGCCACAATTTTGCATAATGTGCAAAGCAAAAGTGCTTAGCAGAAAAAGAGGCTGAAGGCACTGTCACACCCTAAATGTAAACCTCTTGAGACTTTGTATGTCATTGCAAAAACACTACATTTGATAGAAAAACTGACCCCCATTTAAATAACATTAGAAGAGATGCAGAGATACCTAGATGGATATTGGAAAAGTAATGCTTTGAATCTCAAATCCTATTTTCTTGAGTTTAAAAATTACAAATAGCTTTTTTTGAGTCAAAGGAAACTAGAATCTAAGTTGTGATTTTAAATAAATCATAATTAAGAAGACTGCAAAATGGAGAAAAGTAAAGGAAGAAAAGGAGAACTGCCTCTTAAGAGTAGGGTGGACCAGAAACAGACCAAGTCTTAGAAAAATGAAGCAGCTGATTCAAAACTCAGCTCAGTAACTGACTGGACTAAGGTGACGTGGTCCAACCTAAACTGTCTGCCAGAAGCAAAATTATATCCTCACTGATGAACAGTATTCATATCCAAAAGACCTTCCAGTTTTTTAAAATGCAATGTTTGTGATTCCATCAAAAGCTACTAAACACGCCAGCTGTTTAAGAACAAGTGACTAAAAACCAAGAAAAACAGACAAGAGAAACCCATACTTGTCAGATGTGGACTTTGAAATAATGTGATTAATATGTCCAAGAAACAGATAAGATGTTGAAGTTTAACAGACAACATTACTGAAAATATCAAATTAAATATCTAAGATTAAAATATACAACTAAAAGTTAAAACACAGTAGGTTTAGGCCGGGCACAGTGGCTCACGCCTGTAATCCTAGCACTTTGGGAGGCCAGAGCGGCCGATCACTTGAGGTCAGCAGTTCATGACCAGCCTGGCCAACATGATGAAACCCCATCTCTACTAAAAATACAAAAGGTGGCTGGGTGTGGTGGTGGGCGCCTGTAACTCCAGCTATGGAGGCAGCGACAGGAGAATCACTTGAACCCGGAAGGCAGAGGTTGCAGTGAGCTGAGATTGCACCACTGCACTCCAGCCTGGGCCACAAAGCAAGACTCAGTCTCAAAAAACAAACAAAACACAATAGGTGTAAAGGCAGATTAGATATAACTGAAGAGATATTAGTATAATGCAAGGTGTGTCGGGGAAAAAAATCCAGAGATTTTAAAGTTAGAGTAAAAAGAAATACTGAGAATGACACAAAACACATACAGAACTCAGTGAAAATGTGTAAAATATATGAGACCCAGAAAGAGATGGAAATGTGTAATATATAGAGACCCAGAAACAGATGGAAAAATGGGACAGAAGCAATATTTATAGAAATAATGGCTGAGAACTAATACTGATGAAAGATATAAAAACACAGGTTAAAAAAGTTCAGTGAGGGAACGATCCAAGATGGTCGATCGCTAACATCTCGGGATTGCAGCTCGCAGTTAAAGCTCATAGAACTAGAGGACGCCACACTTTCAGACAAATTCTGGTCGCTCAGGAGCAGAAGATTCCCAGTGGAGGAGCCACACGGG